>JAOEHY010050406.1:0-98310 GCA_025447955.1 Psilopsiagon aurifrons
ATGTTGAGGAAGATTAGGGTAGGAGGGAGGGCAGAAAGTACTGTTATACTATTTGGTGCATCCTCCACCAGAACAGTGTTCCCAATGGGACTGTTTATAACACTGTGTTTTGAAAGTTGTTTTGTAATTAGAGAGCTATCAAGGTCTTTTTGCACTCCTGTGCCCTTAACAATGGGATTTCTGCTGAATGCAGTTCTCATAAATCCGTCAAAAAGAGCAGTATTCTGATCCCATAAATACATGTGTGTGTGGATAGAAGCATTCTGTTGCAACCTTGTGACTCGTATCATATGGATTTTAATGTGGCAAAAAAACCAACTGTAAGAGTCTGGGAGGAGAGGTTCAGCTGAGACCTGGAACGTATCTGCTTTTAGCCCAGTTGCCATTTAAAAGGGGTTAAAATATTAGAGGGGAACAAACTCACTGTCAGAATTCACAGATAATCTTATTAAAGTGGTAATGGGAAAGATAAGCGCTGTAGCATGGTATTCTAAGGCTGTTTCGTTTCAGAACTAGGTGTTTCTGTTAAAGCTTTCATTTCAGGGGATGTCCACGAAGGGGAAAAGTGCAGGTCAGTCTAACAATATGAACTTCCATTTTTTTTAGGAATTTTGAGGTTTGGTGATGGATTTTACTTAGGTTGCTAGGCTAAGGAGTGCATGTAATCTGTTGGTGTCAAATAAGTAAAGGGGGATGAAAATCTCCACTTCTGTCAGCCCACTGAGTTCTCTGAAGTTGATGAAAGTGTCGAACTTGTGCATTTTCTGAATGGTTTGATGAAATCATACACTGGATTTCTCATGTGCTTTTGTCTTCTCTAACACCTTTCTTCTGAGTACCTGAATTTGCTTTTAAACAATCAATTGAAGGTTGTTGTTTTCTTTGAGGAAAGTTTCAAATCAATATTATCCACTGAATAGATGCCGATCATGTAGTAAGTTTAGAAATAAGAAAAAATGGGGAGAAAAAAGAGCAAGCAGAAAAAAAGAAGACTTTTAGGTTTGAGCCTGCATATGTTTTGTTCTGATTCTAAATCCAGCTTTATAATTCTGCTTTTTCAACTACTGGATTAAGGTTTTGAATTCATTAACTTTGTGATAGAGTAAAATAAACTATCTCCAATGATGTATCAAGAAGGAATTTGCAACTCTAGTTAATGCTCCTATCTTCTGTCTTTTATTTATAGCACTCAAACTTTGATAGTATTCCCTGAAAAATGAAAATGTCTCCTTCCTCCGCCCCAAACTCACATAAATGCAGTTAAGTTGAACACCAGTGCTGTTCACGAACTGAGAGGGACAGACCCCAAAATGAATCTTTGGATTACCTTTATGGATTTTCTCAATAGTATATCAACATAAGAATGTCAGGTAGAGTAAACCGTGGCTCAAATGGAGCTTATGTGGGTTTGGAACTGGCAATTTAAAGGTACTCGTGGTATTCAGTATTGGCATAGTAGCAGAACTCTGTTACATGTGGTGGTATGTTGCTGAACTTGTAGACTAGTAAAAAGGACTTAAAGGACTACATAAAATACTGAAGAAGGGGGAAAAAGGAAAATTATCTTGTTTGCTATATCTGCTTTTCCATAAGCCATTACATACCTGTGCAGTGGATTATTGACATGGAAATGATCTCTCTCTCCTCCTCCATTTTCCCCCTAGGTCCCCTTCTCTTCCCCTATAGACATGTTTATTTATGTATAATCATATATATGAGAATAATTAACTTGTAAGAAATAGTGTGTGTGTGTGTATATATGTATATATACATTAGAGTATTTCCATTTTGCCTGACCAAATACTTACAGTTGCGGTCTCTGGAATACCAGTGATTCTGGCTGTTTTAAGATAGCAAGTTCTAAAATTAATCTTTCAGAAAGAAGATATCAATAGTTTAAATCCTCTTCACTTTGTTCTTGATCCATTCCTTGGAGGGTGGTTTTGGTTTTGGTTGGGTTTTTTTTTTTGGTTTACATTGTTGGTGTTTTTTTAAGTTCATTTTCTTGTTCTGTGGGTATGGAAAATACTTTCTCTGTTTGTGCTTGAGGGGTAGAAGCAGCTTTCCAAAGTCCAAGAGTTTTATTTAAGTCATATATAGAGAGAGGTAGTGGTACTGCCTGAGAATCACAGTGCCGTGTTTCAGGTGAGCTGGGAACTGCTGCAGTGAAAATGCCCTGACTGCAAAAATTAATTTATTAATACTAGATTAGAATTAGAATGTGGAAAAATTATGATAGAGCTTTAATTATGATAGAACTTCAGGGCAAAATGTTTCTGCCGATGATTGACTTAGCCTGAAGAAGTTACTTTTTGCTATCTCGTTTTCCCTCTGGGCATGTTGCTGTTAATGGAGGCACTGAGGAATGGTATAGTTGTGCCCTGCAGTTGAACTCGATATACCTGTGAAGGAAGGGATGGGGCAAAACCCAGGAAACTTACCAAAAAAGAAATGTGGAAGGCAGGGAACAAATAAAATGAAAGAAAAAGAAAAGTGGAGACAGAGAAACAAAAGCAGATATGTACAAAAAGTTACATTTCAAAAAGAAAATGGACTCTCTCCAGCTTCTCTTCTATAATTCTCTAATCCTGAATTGTCTTAATGGACAATAAACTAAATTATTCATAATTATTCAGGCTAAACAGTCAGATTTCGCTATTAAATCATTCTATTAATTATTTCAAACTAGATTTTACTTCAAAATTTTTAAATAATTAAATCTGAGCTTTAACATTATTTTATCTTAAAACGTGCAAGTTCACCCTTTGTAAGACAAACACAGTATTGCTGAAATAGAATATGGGCAAATTCCATATCTGAAGCTTCCATTTCAGTAAAAACTGGGTGTTGTACTCCCAATGTTGATGTCATATCATTTGTGACTTAAATTGCAAAATCTGCATCAAAATGTTAAACATTGCACACAATAAATAAATCTGTCTAAGCAGTAGACTAATGGAGTGGAAAGGCCCACGTTAGGGGTAATACCACATTTCATGAGTGGAATGAAAGATGGTGGTTAGAATTTGTTTGATTTGGTTGGTTTGTTGTGGGGTTTTTTAATGTAGTTTGAGAGAGGTGTGTTTATGCCTCTCAAATCCTCACTGTTCGTCCCATAACTTAATCAGAATTGGCAAAAAAACGTTCTGAATAAAGGTCTCTTTAAACTTACCAATCACAAAGTTTTGGTAAGTTTGACTTCAACTTTGCATGCATAGATAACCCGGAGCAAATTAATTGCATGATTTCAGACTGGCTGGGTTGCAAATTTCCTAAACATTCCCCAGAGGTGTTTTAAAACTACTTTCCTTGCCTTGTTGACAGGCTGAGGCAATGAAGCCTGCTCTTTAAAACGCAGAAATAAGAATAGTGATAAAATTGCTGTCGTTTTCAGCCTATTACTGGAAATTCTGAAATCTGTATCAGATGCCTCTTGCCAACAAAAGTGTCCTTGGTATAAAGTCATCAGTGACTATGCATAGGCAGTCTTTAAGAGTCTGAATACTGCTCCTAAGCTGAAATCTTCAGTATACCTAACACAGAACTGTCTGCAGGTGTCTTAGACTGAAAAAGCCCCAAACTGTTGGTTTCTTGGGGAGCTCAGTAAATTCCTCACTCTGTTCTAAGAAGTAAATCTGGGTACAATTTTGCTTGTTTTCCAGATGAATTGTATCTTATATCTAGTCCTATCTTCTATCATCCTTAGATCACAAGTGAGATAAGCAGATTTGCTCTGTTCAAGCCCGCACAACCAGTATACCACTTTAAATGCCAGACCTAACCATATTTTTTCTGTTTGATTTCTCCTTTCTGGGTTGTATTCTGTCAATCCATACCAAGAACAAAGAGCCTCAGGGTCTTTGTTCAAAACAGTGTGAAGAAACTCGGTTTGCATATTTATTCCACTAGCAAATTACTTAAAAATTAGAGAATTGTTGCTGAAGTATTCCCACAATTACATGCAAGGGATGGGGCACAGTAAAGCTAGGAAGTCAACCTAATGTTTGTTTTCTTGTCCTTGCTGTGAATATGTCCTTCGTTGGTAGCCCAAAAGGCATCTTGTAAAGCTCTAAATATGGAATCTTTGAACTTCTGGAATATTCATTAAAGGGAAAACACTCCGTCTTCCATACCTTCTCCCTCGAAATACTTTCTCTGGGAAAGACATCTCAAATTTATGAATCTTTTATGTCTTAATGATTTGTTCTTTGTCAACATACTTAGGAATGGCAAGAAAAGAATCCTTGACAAATATATCTCTTAGACATGACAGTTTAGCTTTTAACAGTTTAGCTCTTAATTAAAAAACCTAATTCAGACCCAGTAAGAAGCCATAGACAGACAGTGAAACCATCTTTCACTGAGACTGAGAATAAAAGTACAGTCAGTGATATCATTTGAGCTTTTTTCTCACTTATGCCTACACAATTTAATAGTCAATTTTAGATAAATAGCATGTTAAATGCTTTTAAGGATGTGCAAAGACTACTGTCTCTTTCTTCTTTGTTCACCTTTGCTGGAGTTATTAATTACATATTCTCTTTTTAAAATGTAGCATTGCCTACTAATTAAACTCTTCCAAAGATAAGGAGGTATTCTTGTTTTTATAGATCATAACAATTGATGTGGGGGTTGGGCTAAAAGTGATTCTATAAAATCTGGGATAGTCTTCAGACCAGAGCAGAATCTGTACTGCTGTGTCTGGACAAAAAGAGTCAGCTTTGCTAATCAGAGGTCACACATGTTGAACTGTTAAGCAAAGCTGACAAGTGTGTTCAGAATTTATATATATTTTTTTTCCACTAAATTTATTACTTTTTCTGGAGTTCTATGAAAAATGGCAATTATTATTATTATTATGATGTTCAAAGTTCTCAGCTGCTGCCATGGCAGCCTGCCTTGCTATTCTGATCTGATTCCAGGGTGTTTATTCTAGCAGCGTGCAGTTGCAGCGAATATGCACAATACCCAGCCCTTTGGCCATTCCCACCAAGGGACTGGTGGGGCACTTCCCCTCTCCCTCCTGCTCGTATGCCGGCATGGTGGACAAGTGTTTCTTCTTGACCTAGAGCTTTCATCCAGACAGGGAGCACTGAGTGACTAAGGCTCTGCTGTAACACAGTGTGGCAGTTCTGCCCCATTTGGGCTGAGGACTGTTAGTTATAACTGTCTGATTTATTGCCCAACATCTGCTGTCATCAGAAAGGTACGTTGGGCGCACATAACCTTCTTAGAACTTTTCAGTGTGGCAGAGGCTCTCAAATGCCAGCTGAATATTTAGCAAATATGTTAGTACAGAGAGTAAAATAAGAGTCCGTTAGACGCAGCTGCCAGTCATTCCTTTTTGTATGATTTAGCTAGCTGTATCTTGTGCAATATGTGAAGCTTTTATGTAAAACATCCTATGTTAATGTTCCAACATGATTTCATTCTATCATTTACATCAGCATGCAGTGGAAAGCTACTGTGCTGCTGGGCTTGAATGAATGATTATCCTGGGAAACTCTAATAGACCACATTGCCTGTGTTGAAAAGTAAAACTCTCAGTTTAAGTCACCATGAAGATAGTTCAAATCAGTGGATTTTGATTTCTAATTGTTACTCAGTATCTGTGTTGCTAGTTGTTAGGACATGACTTGTGAAGTCATGGTAGTGCAGTTATTTCTGAGGGTGTGACTGTTCCATAGAGGTTGCTCAGCCAAATGTTAAAGAAAACTGAGTCTTAAAATTGTGTAAATACTGCTGGAGAGAAGCGACTGCGGAACTTCTTTTGTCATATTTGCTTAGCTCTGATAATAATCCTGAGAGCAATAATGTAGTCACACAACCTACTGAGAAGTCAGGTTCTCCCTTAAAACACTCCATTAAATTGTCACTGTCTTGCATTTAGTACATGACTCGGGAGTAACTGCCTTGCAAGTTTACTCAGATATAGACAAGTATGAGGTCATGTGTAAAATTGCTGATCTGGTTTTTTGAATACGAGGATTTGCGCAGTCCAAGTGAATGGTTGGTATCCCAGTGATCATTGTTTTGTACCCGGTTGCATCCTGTGTGTTTAAAAATCTACTTTGGTGACATATTTACCTCGATAAATATAGAAAGAAATTTTTTTCCCTTTTTTTTTTTTTTATTTCCTTTTTTTCTAATTTCTCTAGAATTGGGGTCAGGAGTCCATTTCTGATGCCGGTAATGGAGACTAATACATGGCTTCCTTTGATAGAAATATGTTTCTTTTCTTTCTATGTTTCTTTTCTTTCTAATCTAAAATGAAAAAAAAAAAACCTTTTCCTTTTGTGCATGGAAAGGGTAAAAATTCCCATGGTTGTTACAGAAGTCTCATCTGAGTTATTCGTTCAGGCTGGGGTGCATTGCCGCTGTCTTCTCTTCCTAAAACAGAATAAAGAGTTACAAGCTTGACAGTTCTTTCAGTGCCAAAACACGGGGTGTAAGTAAACAACTTCTCTAGGGGTTTGATGGTGGCTTTTTTAGAAACATGCCAAGCGTCATGGGTAGGTTATTTTGCCTCTGGGAATAGGAAATCATAAAGCTTTAGATAAGAGCTAGAGGGAGAAACTTCCCTAAACCCAGGCATTTATATTTGTATCATATTCATAATGTATTTCCCAAGTCTCTACAGGAACTTGTACAGTATTGTACAACTGCTAGAGTCTACTTATCATTAAACATAGATGAACCTTTGCCACATCTTCCAACAGCAGACGCTGGGAAGGTTAGGAAAGTTAAATGGAGACAGCTGTACAAATAAACACAGCAATTGCATAGAGTGGGTTTGATTTGATTTTTTAAGCTGGAGAAAGCTTGCAGCTTCACTGATCTGCTTTTTCCCTATGAAACATACAGGTTTTCAGCCCATTCCTGGTTGCATTTGAGGATAGCGTTAGGATGTGTTATACATGAGTGCGCCAACTTAGAAGTACTGGAAGAAATGAATACTGTGTACCAGGAACATTTTCATAATTACACTGAAAGCACCCAGTAATTAGAGACACTCTGTTAATAATGTTACCAAAATGCACTTAAGGACTTCTAAAGAAATTTCAGACTAGTTTAAAATTTCACAATCCCCAAAGATATGAGGAAGCAGCTAAATCTGCATTTGATACAAGTCCAAAACAATCTCGCTCCTGCATAGGCGATCTTCAAATTCATTAAAGAAAACTCTTTTTAATTAAAGTTACATCACAGAAAAAAAAAAAAAATGAATCTAAATGAACTCATCTGGTAATGGAGATCTTTTCCCTGTTTGTTCATAAGGTACAAACTAAAACTTCAGTGCATGTTTTGGGTAGAACTGCACAATTCTTCCCTATGCAGTTTTTTACTGTCATAAATGTCATAGAAGCCTTTTGTAGCCAAAGACTCCGGACGCTTAGAGATTGTGTGGAAAACATGGATTGATTTTTATTTGATACTTTTAGCAGTCCTGGTGCTATGTTGTCCATTGCTTTAGGGGTGTGTGTGTGGGTTGTTTGTTTATGGTTTGTTTTTTTACTGCTGTTCTTAGCTTTGATCTAAATGGGGAAATGTTTCTGGTTCAATCAATTCTTCTCCATGGGACTTTGATAGTCACTGGATGTGCAGAACAGTTCTTCACAGTATTCCTTCCAGCAATAGATGTGAATATTTTCCACTCGCGGAATAGTAAGTCTGAGTTTAGGATTGGATTTGTGTTGTTAGAAGCCTCACCATCTCAAATTTGTACCTGAAATTTGCACAGCTTCTTACTACAGGCTCTCTTAGAGGAGACATTTGGGTTTGTCCCTTCCTGACACACTCTTCTGGGCACTTTGATATTCAGCAGCTTGGTGTACATGTGTGTGCTTCTTTGGATAAGAACTGTTTGTCTCCTCTGACCTGAGTAAATGACCTTACTGGGCATGATTTCTGTTTTGTGGTATGTAAGTTTTGAAAACTTTATTCCCAGAGAGAGTAAAAGAAGGTTTTGTGCTAATATGACCTTTTCTATCTTTCTCTCTTCATCCAATAGGTCATACTGAAGTTTGTTCATAGCAGACTTTAATCACTGCATTTCCCTACCAAATACAAGCTGCTCTCTCTATTATTTTCAAATAGTTATTTTACAACCTGAAAAATAATCAAAGAAGATCCAAAGCATGGCTGTAGTGGGTTGGTCCTGGCTGGACAACAGGTGCCCACCAAAGCCACTCTGTCGCCACTCTGTCACCCCTCTCCTCAGCTTGGACAGGGTAGAGAAAATACCATTAAAGGCTCATGGGTCGAGATAAGGACAGGGGGAGTTCACTCACAAATTACTGTCGCATGCGAACCAGACCTGACTTGGGGAATTAATTTATTACCAATCAAATCAGAGTAGGGTAATGAGAAATAAAACCAAGTCTTTAAACACCTTCCCTCCACCCCTCCCTTCTTGCTGGACATCAGTCCCAAATTCTCTGCCTCCCCTCTTCGGGAGGACAGGGAATGGGGGTTGTGGGCAGTTCGTCACATGTTGTCTCTGCTGCTCCTTCCTCTTCAGGGCTCCTCACACTCTTCCCCTACTCCCCATAGGGTCCCTCCCAGAGGACACAATCTTTCACGGAGTTGTTCAGCGTTGACTCCTTCCCACAGGTTGCAGTTCTTCACAAACTGCTGCTTCTAGAAGTCTCTCACAGAATCCACCCCTGCAGCCCTCCTGCTAGCAGAACCTTGCTATGCAAACCCCATCTAACGGCATTTAAGCAATTCTACTGTAACAGAACAGTGTTTATGTTTAGTCCTCATGCCTTTATTTTAAATACAATTGTTTCACTGAGTTTGCAAAACATGTTCAAAATTTAAAATGTCTGTCTTTCTACTGATGATTATTTTGTTAATTCTGTCTTTTTATAAGCTATTCCCACCCCCTCACCCTCTTTACTTTCTGTTAAGAGTGTAGAAACCACTTTAGAAGTCACCCCAGAGAAAGCTCTAAGCCAGAGGACATACACCTTTTCCACCTTTTTTGTGCTTTAGGCTAAGATAGTTTAGATATTTAGTTAGATATTAATTTCATATATTTACAAAGAGGAAGCCTAGTATTTATAAGGACATGGATTGCACTTAGTCCTAATGTTTTCTGTCATTAATTGTCTTTGGTTTTGAGGGTTTGGATTGTTTATAATGTGAGGGCTGTGGCTTGGAATTGTTTTATTTCTTAATCAACAAGAAAGGATTGATGCACTGGGAATTGAATGGTTCTGACCCTTCTTTGTGTGTTGTTCATTTGAATTCAATTAGATTGTTTGCTGTACCAAAGTGAATACTATCAATCTCCGTGCTAGAAAACTGCATTTAAAACTGAACCGTTGAGCAAGATAGAGTAATCACTAGTATAACAAGGATGTTTGAGGAAGTTTAGTGTAACCTCCTTGTTACCTCCTGCCCCTAAGACAAACACAATCAAAACAGAGGCCAATTAGAAAGTGCAGACCTAGACATCATCAGCTTAGAGTAGCATAAACACAAATAAAGCATAAGAAAGTGCTTCACATAGATGAAAACTAGATCCTTTCAGATCATGGTGGCTGTAAAGCCAAATCAGACCCTCCCCTTTGTTTTTTTCTTTTAGGACATATTTCCAGCTAAAAGGATCCTTTCTGTTTCCTCATATCTTGGGCTGCCTTTGTTCTGATAAGTGTTTAAGTAATAAGTTCTTTGTTCTAATAAGTGTTTGTAAGACAAACATGGTTTGCTTCATATGAATGTTGAGACTAAGTAGTACAAAGATGGTGGCAGCTTCCACTTACTTTGAAAAGTTATGTAACAGTTTGCCTTAGAGAAGAACATCTTCACATCTGTCTTTCTGCAGCATTTGCATATGTAAAAGTTTTGCTGCTTGAACCTACTAATAAACTAGGAAGCTTTTGTGGGTCATTAAAACTGCATAGAATAAGAAAATAATCAGGATTTTTGCCTGTTGAATAATGGAGAGAGCAAGGGACGTAAGAAAACACATGCCAGGTTTGGCTCTCTTTTTCCTATTACTTTAGTTCCAGAAATGCCACCACATACACTTGAAAATAGTTTGCATTTTGCATTTCAGAGATAATATTTTGAAGATAGTTCGACTGCTAACATATTCCTGAAGGTAGAATGCAGATGTGTTCCATTACTGGTGCACTGCTGAGGGAACATGCAGTCCGGAAGACTGGGTTGTTGGAATCAGACTCTTCCAGAAGGCTTCTGGTAGCAAAAATAGAATTTACTCAGCCTTCTTTCTGTTGAGGTGATGTTAAAGAATTTTACTGTAAGGGAAAAAATTGGACAATGAAATTGGAAGCACATAATCTTCCGTAAGTAATCACATGCATTATGATAAAAGCAGAAAGCAGAACATTCTACTATAGAATTGAGATTCAACTATAAAATCGAGACTTTCCCTCTTGTTCTTTGGTCATGTAAATAGAGTAATAGTGTTTATATTCCTTGACCAAATAATTCTAATATTTCTTAGGATTGAGTATCTGGATGCAAATTCATACACTGTTTGTCAATACTTCTCAAGTTTCACTATGGAGAAATAACTGACTACTCCAGTTTCTGCATTTGTACATTCAGAGACCAGTTTTCTGATTTTCCCAAGTAGTTTCATTCCTTCATTTCTTTTTTTTTCCCCTCGAGATATTTGCAGCTGAATAGAATCCCCTTGGTTATATTTGTACTTCTTAATTAAGCACAGGCTTGAAACCAGGTGGATGTTCTAAACCTGTAAAATGTATTTTAGTGCAAGGAAAAAGGAAATATATTTGATTTACAACCAATTTTTAGCATATAATTTATACACTTAATAAATTACATTAATATTATGGTTGAATTACTTGAATTGCTTTATATTGTATATACTTACATTATATATACTTATATAATTATTTAGTGTATATAAGCATGATATAAAAATATAAGCAAGATAGTAGTAGTGATGGGTGTTATAGGATGATATTATCAGATCATTGTTAGAGCAATAATTTTTTTAACTTACAGATCATATAAATGAATCAGTTTTCTATAAGTGAATAAAGCTTCTCCAAGCTTTTAAGGTGTCAGTCACCAGTTTAGATAACATGTGCTTAAATAAATCCCAGCCTAAATAGGTGACATAATGTAAACTAAATAACACTAATTTCTCATTTTTATGAAACTCTGGTGCCTTCTTTATTATAAACAATAAGACATAATAAGCTTCCATTGCAATGTTTAAACCAGTGTAACTTCTGTTGAACATTTTACTGCTGCATGTTGGGAACTAAACAAATGAAATTAACTGGGACCAAAAAAACCCACCATTCCAAGCAACAAGCATCATATAGAGTGTACTGATGAAGACTATGTGTTGCAGAGCATCAATACTGTTGACTATATCAACGTTTTAATTGCATATTAGTAACCAAATTTTTGAAGGGTCAAAAAAGAATTGTTCAGTTTAATTTTTATTTAAAAAACTTGGAGGTTTTTAGGAAGATCAGTTCAAGCCAGTTGCTCAAAATTTGCTTTAACAAATAGAGCTTCCTATAGAACAACATGAAAGTATTTCTGCTGGGCATATCTCTACAGGTTCTTTGTTTGGAAAGCCACAATATCCTGAATTCCCATACTTCTGCAGGCATAGTTTCATCTCATTCCATTTCTTCCTTTTTCCCTGTGACCTAACATCTACCAGTTTGAAATTTGTGGCTAAAATGCTTTTTCTATTTCTATTTTAGTGTTGCTTTCATTAATGCTAAATTTCACGTTAAATTCATTGCGATTTCAGAATCCTTGAAATTTTATTTATAAATATTAACTATATTTCTGGAAGTTCTTAATCTTAAATCCATGTTATTCTTGCATATTCTTGTGGCCATGAGGGCCTCCTGTGCATTTGCGATGAATATAAAAGTTTTCATGCTTTTTCTTTCCTTATGTACTCTTCAGATAAATGCAACCTTCTTTTTCTAATGAAATTCTCAGACCAAAGAATTTATCATTATTCTTACCACTTGCCTTAGGGTAGGCTTATACTTTATGAGCAAACTCTGTTTCATTTTCCCATTGCAAGAACGAATTCATTGGCCTGCACTCTCCTGGACTATAATAATTTTTCTTATCAGTCTGCCATAGAAAGATAAACTAAGGAGTTGATAAAATTAAAATTTTATAAATGTTGCATTTTTACATCTTGAGTTCCTTAAGTTTATCCCCTCATACAAAATGAACCAATCTTCTAATCCATGGGTGAAAAGTGGCCCTTTCTCTCTGCCAAAGATTTTTAGAACAAATAAGAGTGTTATTTCTATTCTGTATCTCTCTGGTTCTCTGGAATGCTGAATCAGAAACTCTGTTATTCCTACATTACATTCACTTTATGTTTAATTATATTGCTTTAACTGAATCTGTAATCATACATTAATGTTTTTTTATTATTGGGGTTGTTTCAAACATAGTAGTTTTGTTGAACCTCAAACTTTTAGTAATTTGGCTTTGTTTTTATTTCAAGTCTCTTCCTAGATAAGAATTAAACTATTTGCTATTTCTACAGTGTAGATAAATTTTCTTGTTAAAAAAGACTGAGAGGCTGAATTCCTTCTTAAAACAGTATTATTTATATCTTCCTAGTTATATTATCAGTGAAATAGAATAAAACTGATTAATATAAGCTTGGGGAAGAAAAGAAAATAAGAATCGAACCTATCATTTTTGAAAATTTAGCCTCCTATTATGAATCATATCAGAGAATAAATGTAGTGACTCTCCATGAACTTGGATAAAAAGGCAGCTCAATACAAAGATATTTCAGACCCAGAAATTGAATACCTTAGCAACTCCCCTTAAAAAAAATTTAAATCACATTTTGAATCTGCTTTTGAATCCTATTTATATTGTTTAATTGCTATTTAAGAGGGTTTGCCATAATTATGTTGGAAAAGCATTATCATCAATCAAAATGCAGAGTTTTTCCAGAAAAAGATTTGAATTTCTAATTTCAATATGGGAAAAAAGGTAGGTCTGTATTTTCATTTGCTAATATTTTCCTTACTAATCATGTTTTTCAGGATTATAGAGTGTACTTGTCCCTTCTTTATCTGTCGACTTATTAACTTGTCCAGGTTGCCTATGATATTTCTTAGTCTGAAATAATAACTGAGGCTGACAGATTACTGAGCAGGCAAAGCATTTGGAAATGCAGTTTTGTCAGAGCACCTCTCAACCATTTAAAAATCTTAATAGTTGGGCCAAATTTCTATTGTAACTCCAAAACAGATTTTGAACTAAAAGAAGCCATTCCAGAACTTTTAGACAAGCCCGTGATAGCAGTGTATAATCCTTAAATTGTAACACTGATTTTACTTTAGACATTTTTATGGCACGATAAAAATGTTTAAGGTTGCATAGACAGATCCAGAAATTCTTACAGCAGCTCTTACCAAGGAATTCCACTCAATTTCTGGTTTTCCTTGGAAGACTATTGTAATAGGAACCTGCAGCTTAATTCTTGTTAAATATTTTACCAGTGGATTAGAAGCGTGAAAATGCTTTAATATCTTTCTCTGTGGTGTGGAAATGCTGTCTTCTCTGTGTTTCCTGAAGAAACTTCTTGTACTTGCAATTAATTTAAAAAGATTATCTTGGGAGTTTTCAGGGCACGAAAGTTAAAAGATAAATTGTGTTGCTCATCTAAATGTTAGGAAATGCATGCTAATCTGACATTTATAAGCAAGGAATGTAATAACGACTTTCTGGAGTAGGAAAGAGGCTGTTGTACTCTGAGTGGCTTTAGGCTAGTGGGGACTACTCTTCATACTGCTCACTACTCAACTTTCTTCTAATGAAATTCTGGTTTTAATTTCTGTCACTGCTCAGACACCTGAGTCGTAAGTCTAAATGGTTTAATGCTTCCATTTTACCTGTTGAAATGTCCAACTGACAGCGTCGTACCTCATTTCATGTTAAAACAATTTCAATTAAATGCTCAGAAATTACAGCAAGATCTGACTGTCACGGATGACATTTTCTTGTATCTTAGTATTACTGATATTTTCTGTTCTCAAACGTAGTCATTAAAGGTGGAGTTTTTTTGCCAACATGTATAATTTCACCGAGTACAGTACAAGATTCTCTTCTGTTGTCTTTCTTTATGTGAGCTTTAATGCATGTTTACTTTTCTCCTAGATCATTTCTCTAGTACAGAAGTGTTTTCATTTCTAAGTGACATCAGCACTTGATAACACTTTCAACATCTTTCTAGCTACTTAATATATGGAACATATATTGATTTTTGGCAGATCATTTTGTTTCACATCTCTTTTATGTAGGGACATTAATTTACAAAGTACTAAATTCTTTAATGCTAGTCAATGAGGTCAGGTCCATAAATTCTGTAAAGCAGAAAAGCACGGGGGCTATTCAAGTGACTTATGAAAGAACTGAAAACTGTAGGCAGTGACATATTTTTATGCTGCTTATTAACTCAGAATTAAGAATATAAAGTGATTTAAGTAATTGTCCATTACATAAAGGTACAGGAGGCATAGAAGTAAAAAAGTAAACCTAACATGTAAAATGATAAAAACAAAAATAATCCTTGGGTCAACACTTGGTTCTGTGATGTTTTTGTTGCATAAAGGTCTATAAAGAGGTCTGATTACATGAAGCAGCAGTCTACTACTCTGTTCTGTTGTGTATGGGTGTTTTCAGGATCAACAGTCATGGAGCATATATTGACTTTATTGTGCTAGATGGATTTAGTATTGGAGTTAGCATATTTTTCCTGTCTAGGCAGGGACATTTTTTTTATTGAAACCACATTAACTGCAGAGAATAATGAAGTCTACAGAGACCACAGTATTGCCTGGTGTGCTCTTTTTATTTTTTCACTTTCATTCTTCTTCTCTTTTTCATTTCTTTCTTTTTCACAGTGATAGCGATGAAAACTTAAACAGGGGAGATTCAGGTTAGATATAAGGAAGAAATTCTTTACTGTGAGGGTGGTGAGGCATTGGCACAGGGTGCCCGGAGAAGTCGTGAATGCCCAGTCCCTGGCAGTGTTCAAGACCAGGTTGGACGGGGCTTGGAGCAACCTGTTCTAGTGGAAGTTGTCCCTGCCCATGGCAGGGGGTTGGAATGGGATGAGTTTTAAGCACCCTTCCAACCCAAAACAATTTGTGGTTCTATGATTTACACCCTGCACACAGGAAGAGCTGGATTCTGAGGCCACTGCAGATTTTCACCATAACTGAGAAATGTTAAGTCAGAAACGATGACAAATCCCAGTACTGAAGAGGTTGGGATCTCCAAACTGGGGGAGCATAATGCTTAAAATCGGGTCCTTTATGTCAGTGCAGTGATTCAGAAAGCTACTGAAGTAGGTCATAAAAGTAAACAACTCTGGTGCAGGTGTGTTCTGCAGAGGAGTGGGGTATTGTGGTGCCAATGGGGGGTTTCCTGGGCAGGAGAAACCCCAGGGGCACGCAGAGACCTGTCAGCAGCTCGTATAAGATCAGTTGATGAGGTGAGGGCATTTTCCTTCATGTCTACATGACTGCAGGCAGCACAATGTAAAGTAATTGCTTTATGTGTGCACATTTCATTCAGAATTTTAATTACTATGCCCCAAATTCTCAATTTCTCATTTAGCAGATGTTACATAACCAGAAACACAAAGAAATAAACAGCAGTCATTTACCAGACATGCAGGGTCTACATAAACTCTGTTCTACTTACCACTTCCTCCTGTAATTATGACATTTGCAAATCTTTCACTTAAGCTTTTCCCTGCAAAACACTCCAGGCAGGACAGATGCAGTGATGACCAATTTACCTGACAAAGATCTAACTCCACTTCATCGTTCAAAGAAAAATCCATATTTAATTTCTGTTGACTAGCATTCCATGAATGCTCACCAAGAATAGTGTATATTAGGGTGTATGCTTGTCACAATATTATGTCCAATTCAAATTTGTGACCTCTTTTTCTTGTTAAACATTAGTTTCTCATTAGAATCTCAAGTTTTCTTTAAGGATCAGGAGAAAACCTTGAGGGTTCATTCCTGTGAATCCATGCATAATGATACTCAGATAGGAAGTCACAACAGTGCAGACTTTTCTAACATTTTCATTATTGTATGCATGTGCACCTAGTCTTTATCACAGTATTTGGTCACAATTACAGTGATTTATTTTTCTTTTTCTGCTAAACTCATTGGATAAAATTGTTCTCAAATCAAATAGCAACCTTGATCCAATTATCAAAAATTATTAAGAACGGACCCAGTAATATGCTATTGAAAAGTAAGACAGAAGATTGAAAGGATGCTCACTAAACTTTTTTAAAGCTCCCTGGTATGTTTTTTCATCACAGTAAACTGCATAATACTAAACTTAGTCTATTAAATTCAGGCAGATAAAAGAGTGAGTGGATTATATCTGCTGTAGAGCTTGTGATTCCAGAAAGTCTAGATACCAAATTCAATTCTTACACAACTACATTATCTCCTGTTTAGTCATTGAATAGATCTCCCTACAAATTACTGTCCTCTTTCATCTTTGACAGTCTACTGTAGTCTGAATTAGTGATTATAAAAATAATATGCCACTCTTACTAATTGGGTTTGTATTATGTTGAGTTTCATGGAGAATCTGCCCGACCTCAGCAGCAGGAATACAAGATGACTGCTACATTTCAAATGCAACTTCAGAGACTAAGAGGAAGGAAAAGTAAATATTCAGAGATACATTCTGTTTAGCTTTACAGACCTTTTTTAATAGGCTTTTTTTTAAATCGCTCTTTTGTTATCTAAAAGTTTGACTGTTTTTAGTAATTACTCTAGCAAGCCAGACATCAGTACATCTGACGAGTAGTATCACTCATCAGATGTACTGATACGTACAGACACTACAAATTGAACAGTTGAACCTCTCAGTTAAATCCATCCTTCTTCAGATGTGGGGCAGGAAGGGCGCACTCTTTTCTTTGGGAATCTGCACCCCACAAAAAGTCCCAAAAGCTATAAAAAGATGAAGATTATATTTTCCAGACAATGCAAAACTGCAGGATTTTGAAGTAGGTATTTTCCATAAGGATTCAGAAGAGTTGTTTTCTTCCTTGTCATATATATTTGCCTTAATATACAAGGGAAGTGAGGTTCTCAAAGAAAAAGGCTATTTCAGCTAATTTGAGGCTGCCAACCCTTTGCCTGTTGGGTACTGTTTGATATTAAGTTTTGCCTAAAGCGAATAGGCTTTGGTTTTTACACTACACTCTCTTTTTATGTCAGTTTCTTCCAATTTACTGTTTATTAGAACATATTTTAATTAGGTTAAACACAGCGGTTTCTTCTTATAGCACCTTGGAAACTCGGTACTCAGGCACATTTGCTCCAGGGCATTGCAGGTATCGCTGGTAGCTGCTTTCACAGGTCAACATACCATAACACTGAATATAGCAGCACAAATTGCATTAGTTTGCCATGAATTGTTTAAATATTCTGGCTCATAAGATGATGATGTTTTGCAAAACCCTTTCTCATATGTGGGCTGCATCAAAATTCAGTCATTTCCTCAGCATATCCTTCTCAAGAAGCATGGATGTCTACAGGGGTATCATTGAATATTAAAGTAATCGAAAGAATTCTGGGATTTTTTTAGTTCTCCTTGATTTCTGTCAGGGTTGAGGAAGTTCTCCATATAGCAGTCAAGACAGTGTTTAGCTCATGGTAGAAATCAACAGAGTAGCTGCTATAATTTTTTGTGGCTCTGCCTTTGAAAGTCTCATCTACATTTTAAGTCTGATACAGTCATCTTTGTGTCTTGGAAGTACGTTAAAGCACAGAAAAGCTTGCTGCAAGTCACTCCTCAACTAAAGGACTGACCTTGTCTGATTGCTTACTATGTACTGTACAAAAACTCAAACTGAAAAGTATCACAGGTAGTTGTGTGCTGTAAGACAAATCGCCTCTACAGATACATTTTAGGTATAACTTTAGGTTTGCATCATCCATCTGCTCATCAGAATGCTCAGCATCTATATGATTATGATGGCGCTTAAAAAGAAACCCCACACCACAAAAACACCTTTATAAGGACAGGGAATCTTTAAAAGCCACACCAGCTCTACTGTTACACAGATGAAGGCATTATCTGCCTTAGACAGGATAGGAGCCCTGTGACTTCAGGATCTCCCAACACTTCTTCATGTGGTTCGCCCTGGGTTTGTGCTAGGCTCTTAGTCTTTATTAAAAGCAATGTATCCTTGTTCTGTATGCACAGCGTGAGGGATTGAGATTTCTGTATCCTTAAGCCTGACTGGAGGCCTTCATTTCTGCAGTGGGTCATGGAAGGCCTCATTTGACCCCTGAAGAAATGACCTTTTAATTTTTCCAGCTGGATAATTTGTCATAATGTGATTATTTCTGTGGAACTCTGACACACAGAAGTAAAGAGGAGTACAGAAGCAATCACTTTGTCTACCTGACAAGATGGTGGCTTTCTCAAACCAGTTTATTACAATCACCTACAGCTGTTTGAATATCAGTCTAAATGATATTCTCAAAATGTGGTTTCAGAAATACACTTTCTTATTCTCTTTTTTCAGTCTGTAAATAGTTTATAAGTGAAACTGCAAAAGAAGAATGCAGCAGTTTATACGCTCGTAGCAGAACTTGTGAATCCTTCCCTGTGGAAGGATTAAAAGCTGTTAGGTCAGTATTTGTGGAATGATATCCTGGTTTTCCCAGTTCATAACTCAGCTGGAAGCTGAAGTTTAACTTGATTTCCAACAACCAAATCAACATTTGAATAGAAGTCTGACTTATATATAGAGAAATAATTATATTTAATAAGCATGTGTTAAATGAGATGTTGCATGCTTTGTAGGTTAGAATGCAAACAAACTCTTAAGAGAATAATAGCAAACTGTGTGGTAACTGCCATGATCAGCAACCTCACATCTGGAACTGTGCCACTGCTCTAATTCAGAATAAAGGTAACCTCAAAAATCAAGAGGAGCTTTTTCAAAAGCTGATATTATTTTAATTAATCTTTGCTCCTCTCTAGTTCTTAACCAGGACAAGAACAAAATACCAGCTGTGCTGCTAGAAAATACTGTCATGAAGTTTCCAGCGTGTTGTGCTTGCTTACTGAATAGATTATTTTTGGTTTCCTTTTTGCATTTTAAGTGTTTAACAGTTTAAAATATTTCATTGGTGAAGTATGCACATAAGTAGGAAACATGAAAAGCCAACCTCATATAATATTAATATTCATTTACAAGAATTTTAGTACATCATATTCTATTTAAAACAAAACAAAACCAAGGGGTGCAAGTTCTCTCTCCATCTTCTGTAAGAATAGAAACATCAGAAATAAAAGAACAAGTGCTATCTAGCCCTGATACTACCTTTCTTCTCTGTAAAAACTGACCTAGATTGCCAAGTAACTTAATTTCTTTAGAAGCCTTTAATGAGAGATATTGTCAATACCTTTTGTCATGCTGTTATTAATCAAGAACATAATCTTCCCTGTTCCTCTGACCTGGACATTTTTTATCTCCATTTAGATAATTCTGTTGTAAGTGACCAGCCCTTCCTTCGTATCTCTTCCTGCCTGTTGTGGTTTAACCCCGGTAGGTAAGCTAAGCTCCATACTGCCACTAACTCACTCCCTGAAAGTAGGATAGGAGAGAGAATTATAAGTGAGAAAACTTGTGGGTTGAGATAAAAACAATTTAATAGGTAAAGCAAAATCTGCATGCACAAACAAAGCAAAGCAAAGAACTCATTCATTGCTTCCCATGGGCAGGCAGGTGTATTGTCTTCTCCAGGAAAGCAAGCCTCAAATTAGGCACTTACAAAGCAACTTGTCTGGTGAGCAGAAGGAAAAAAAAATAAGTCTGCTTTCTGGTTTTTATCCTCTAAATACTGCTCCATCCCAACTCAGTAACCTCAGCTGTTCACTTTCCCCTATGGCATCATCACCAGGCATGGCCAGGCAAGGTATGTTCCTATATTGCTTTCTCTCTTATAATCCAAAATCTGGTGATTGGATAGCACTTCTGTGTCAGTTAGCTTTCAAAAATATTTGAGTGGAAATGTGCGAAGTCCTGTATGTGTAGATTTAGTGCAGTGTATAGAATCAAATAATGTAGGAGGCTTAGGAACAGAAGTTGCTGCATTTAAAGTGCACCACAGCATCATAAACTAAATCAAGTAAGTAAAAATCGAATACAAGTAGGTTTTTTTAACTGGGGAGGAGTGCGTTTTGCAAACAAGTACCCTCTATAGATAATTAAAGACTAGAAAGACAAAATAACAGTATTTAGGTTAGCATCTCCCATAAAAGCATGGAAGTGTATTAACATTGAAAAGATCTTGAGAGAATCTGCCCTCATATTTTTGTGAAGAAGGTTTGTAGAATATCCTTTTTTTCTGAGCCAAATGGAAGAACTACTGAGAAAGATTTATGTAAGTGTTTGTATGCCTTTCCATATGCCTCAGTTTAATAGACACTGGCAGGAATGTTTATATCATCATTTTTCCTCCTTAAAAAAAAGAAAATTTGCTCTTTGCTAGTTTTCATAGGCTCCCTAAAGATTTTCATCTTGCGAATAAAAGAGCTTAATTATTTCTATAATGGAAGGATTAGAGTTCCCAGGAGCAGATTCTTTCTGTTTAAAAATCATTGTAGGTATTGTAAAATGCGAGTAGTTCATGACCAATGCAGCTGCTTCACGAATTATTGGAGTGTACAAAAAAAACCCCACAACAAAACAAACCAACGAAAAGCCAAACAACAGGAGAAAAAAAATCCTTATAAAGATAGGATTAAAACTAAACCTGGAGAAAACCAATGCCATTAATGGATAGCAACATTTGGAACAAGACCACGGAGAATAAATTACTTGAGAAAAGTGTAATACAATAGTTGATACCTAAACAACCTTTAATGTTTTTGTGGGTTTTTGCTATACTATTGCAAGAGAGGTTATTGGGTATTGCGTGACAGCTGCCAAGAGAATTTCTCTCTACTGCAGCTAAAGATCGTTGAACACTTGTATACATACATCATATTTTATTACATATTGGCAGATGAATTTGGGTTTTTCTCTTCTCGTTTACATCCGTATAACTACTGGCTTCAGATAATTCATGTTTTACACCTCTGAATGGTGAATCAGCATCTAGTTCAGCAACAGAAATTTACCTACCTAATGAATGCGAGATCAGAACAGTCTTTCCAGTTGTCTGGTTCCCCTGATAGGTTTATGCTCATTTTAAACAGAAAGCATGACAGATTCAGTTTAATGAAGGCACGGAATTCTGGAGGTCCATTCTGGAGTGGACGTCCATTGGACCAATGAAGTTGCTTGTCTATCAATTCCTGTCTGACTATAGGGCTTTGCCTTCCAAAAGATGCAACAACAAGCTGGCAGGGCAAAGCATTTAGGGTGGGGACTGCAAAGTTTTCCTTTCTTTTCCTTTACTTTACACTCATGTTTTGTGGGGACTTCATGGCACAATTTAATGGGACTCCAGCACAATTTAAACTGGGTATGATAGAGGAGACCCTAAAAATTATCTTTTTCTTGCCTTTTAGGAAGTAGCATCAAACCACCCTTTAAAAATAAGTCTCTGTTTATGATTCAATGCAGTACCGCAGCCCAAGGGCCAGCCTAGAAAAGCTGCAGTAAATCAATCAAAGCAGGCAGATAACAACACTATTAAGACCTATCTTTTAAATACATAAATTTGTAAAAGAGAAATCAGTGTCTCTGACTGAGTACTATCATCCCAACCTATTTTTGACAACTCTTTTCTGTGACTCACTGTAGTCTTTGATCAATTTTCATCACTATTCAGTGAACAATTGCATCTTTACTTATCTGAGCTTTTTTAGAAATATTTATAATTAAAGTAAATCCAGCATGCTGTATCAGTAAACTGCTGTCTTGCCTTTGTGAAAACACTACTCTGAAATGCTGAATCTATAAAACTATACTTAAAGGGGTGGTTTATGGTATATCTAAGCCAATTTAAATTTGAGTGAAACTAAAAGATGTGGTCCTATCGATGATTCATCTTGTCCTTTTTTCTCCTTTACATTGTATTTAGCAGTTGATCCCTTCTTGAATCAACTAAAAACTGATTTAGGAACCCTCTCCTCAAATACTAGTTTTCCATCAATTTAGTGAACTCAACTGAGTTCACCAGCAAATCTAATGCAATACAAATGTCAGTGGGAAAAGAAAGCGGAAGTTTCCAGTTACTTTAGTTTATATACACTGTGCAGTCATGCTCTAAATTAGTAGATTGCTAATACGCTTCTGACTCCCACTTAGTGTATGTTTTGGACTATTTTATTTGAAAGGTAGAATGCCATTATAATATCTCAGCTGAGTCTTTGTTATTGAAACTTTAACCTTTCCTGAAACCTTGGTAGTATGCTGCTTTTCCGTAAAGTCTTACTGCTGGCATTAGAAGCAATTTCTGATTTATTATTATGTGTCAGTTTAATTAACATGCTGTTTCACTCCCTATTCCAGATTGTTAATGAAGACGTTAAATAAACAGGACCAAACAGTGATCCCTGCAGAGCTCCACCAGACACCTCCCACCAACTTGATACATTGCCATTTTTCATTACCCTTTATTTGCACTCAGCCAGCCATTTTTAAATCCAAGTGACAGTACTCCATGTCCAAGCCAATTTGAATTAATTTTGCAAGTAGAGATTTTGTAAGACACTACATCAAGTGTTTTACTCAGACCAGATATATTACACATGCTTTCATCCACTAATTTTCTAAAGCTATCAGAAAAAGCAATCAAGCTTTGAAGATTACTAGTGCACCCAGCCAGCTTTTTGCTGGTTTATTCACTTATAAAATGAATCCTGGCATTATTAAAGAACTGCCACTTCTTTAGCTGATGACTGATTTAAAACAATTCATCTTTCTAATCCATTACCTTATAAAAATAACACATACCCCTGATTATTCCTCCTAACTTTCAGTTTAGGGCTACATGGCATATGGTTTGATTGACACAGATCCTTTTCTTCAGAAGGACCTGTGATTTCAGTAGCTTAGCTGATGTTTATTGTACATGTTTCCAGCCGTCAGCTTCTATCAGCAGTTGTTCCTTACTCTCAGTGAGAAAGTAAGTAGGTCCTTTGACACCTCTTTAATTGTATCAGTGAAGGAACATCAGACTGGTGGTACACGCAAAAAATGCAGTATAAGGAGACTAGTTCTTGCCAAACCAGATTTATTTCTTACTGCTGGAGGAACATGCCAGTCACAATAAACTTTCTCTCCCTATTTAATATATTCCTTCCCCCTGTGTTTTATTACTTGCTCAAGTTACAAGTTGTTGTGCTTAAGACCTCTAGTCAGAGTTCAGCTTTGTCTCTTTTGGCATGTCCATTCCTTATTCTTCTGTCTCCCTAAGTCTGGCCCCTTTTGTTTAATACCCATAACCTTCCTAAGAGACTTTTGTTGTGGTAGTGATGTACTGTGTGTGTTTTCCAGATGTGGAAAGGTGATGACTTGCTTCATGCTGCATATAGACTCTTGAGTAAAAGTGGGAAGGGTTCAGGTAGATTGATTTTTTTTCCTCTTAAAGCCTAGCAATATTCTGGCTACTAAGCTGTTCTTTTACAGATTCCCCTACTGAAACACTGTTCTTCTGAATACAAATGCAGTACCTGGAGCTCAGTTCTGCCTCTGGTCTCCTTCTGGTGGTTTGATTAGAATGGGTCCAGAAAGTTTACTGCTATGGTTCTCAACATTTTTTGTACTGTAAGTCAGCGCATTAAGGATGAAATTCTTCAACCAAAATGTCAACACCTACAAAAATGTTGAGGTTTTTGTATCTTTTATGAGTTTAGGTTACAATCCTAAACTCATACAATATATACATTGCTTATTAAATGTGTTTTTTATTTATTTACTTACAGGTAATTTTATTAAATATAATTATCTTGAATTAAAGTCTTTAAGTTCATAGTAGAATGATCACATCAGAAAAGCCAATGCCTAACTTCTTTGCATGTATGCATGAAGGCAAAAAATACACTTTCTTCCCAATGATAAGAGAAACAAAGGTCATAGCTCCCCAAAAGTCTAATTTCTGAAAGAATAATGCATAGAATACAGCATAGTTCACTTAATGAGGATGAAATATGTAGATGAGTGAAAAGTGTATCATTGTCAGCTTTGCTTTCCCAGTGGGGAGAATGTAAAATAACAATAATTTAAAATATCTTTAAAAAAAATCCTATTAAGACATAAGCAGTGTTGTATAATCCTGTTTTGTGCTGGAAATAAGGAAAACAGGCATAATTTTTCTCTGCTCAGCCTCTTTTAAATATCTTTCAGTGGCTGCTTCCGTGCATGTTGTGAAAAGCTGGGCACACACTTTGGGCTCTTGCCTTGATATTTAAGTGAGGTTGCACTTGCAGGAAGATGCTGTTTCACAAAAAAGACTTCTGTGGTAATGCTTTCAGGGCTGTGCAGTGAAACTGTCAGAAAAAGAGCAGAGCTTTGTTGTAATCACTGTCTGTAATCCTTAAAAACACAGAAAATGCCGATTAACTCGATATGATAAGAAGTAGCTGGTGTCTACAGAAACCTGCCTGGAGCTAGAAGTCTCCTCTCCACTTACTGACCTTCTGGAGTCAAATGAGTCGAATGTTTATTCTCATTTTTTCCCCTTTAAGCTCATACTAAGGGCACAGCTCCTCAAATTGCCACAGGAAAGTGAAGACTTTCCTTTGGTATGCATCACATTGAGGGCAAAATCAGGATAATTGAGACCTCACTGACCCCACCTTTTTGTGACTCCTATCCCCACCTTCTGCTGCATGGTAAAACAGAAATCCCTACTTTAAGAGCTGTGGAAGCACTCCTGCCCTCAGCAGTGAACCTGAAGGATATCTTCTTTCAGGTGCTGGCTGCTTTGATTTGTCAGCCCTGAGTGGAAAAGCAGTGGTGGCCCTACTCGCTACCATGGGCTCATTGAAACTTGTGGAAGATGTGGCTTGCAGGCAGGGGAAGGGCAGCGGCTTGCTGGCAGCAGGGACCAGCCTCGGACAGTGGGAGGGAAGAGGGTTCCCCCAGCAGGTTTTACGGCACAGCAGCTACTGAAACCTGTTGGGTGGGAGAAAGCTGGAGGCCCTGGGGCAGGCAAAGGTGTAGAGCTTGGTGTCTGCTCAGCTCCGGTACATCTATTTCATCTGCCACGTCTTTTCTTCCTTCATTGGGCCACCCTGGTTGAATGGCCTTACCAAGAAATCATTGCCTGTAAAAATCAAAGCCCCTTTGGCGTCTGTGGTGGGCACTGCACCCACAGTGTTATCCCAAACACACAGCCCAGTGATACAGTGCTTGCGCATCAGTGCACCCTGATCCTGCACTGCCAATTCACAGGTATTTTAAAGATCTAAGCTACAGCCTTTTTGCATGTAAGCTTCTCCATTTGCAAGCCAGAGAAAATAACTTCCTCTCATGCATATTTTGCCAGTGTGCTTTCAACAGTTTGTGAAGTGAGGGCTTTGTCTGAGCAGCAGCAAGCGGTGAAGGTGTTAATGAGAGGAGCAACTCTACATGCCAAGTATGAACCATATCTCAGTTTGAATACTGGCAGGAAGAGGACATCAAGTTACCCGACTCCAAGCCTTAACTTCAGCCCACCACTGGCTGAAATAGATTGCAATGATCCTGGTTGCAGTGCCAGGCTGAGTTTGGGTGGGTTCTTTTTTTGTTTCTAACACCTTCCTCAAAGAATCATTTATTTTCTTTCAGTTTTTGGTTGAAGGCTGTGGCAAAGTATTTTATCTCCTCAAGTGCTGTGGAAGGTGTTAAACCCAAGAGGCTTGATAAGGCCAAATATTTTCACCAGCTTTTACTCCTTAGAACTTTGGGTGGTAAGTTAAGAAGCTGAGACAGGACTCAGCACACTGGGCATGGTCTTAAAGTAGTAGTGGAGTCTGTCATGGGCAGCATGTCTGTGTTTTGTCCTATTGCCCGGTGCTATGCCTCTAAGGGTGTGCATGCATATACGTTTAACTGTGTCTCAGTTGAACACCAGTGTCTGTCACATTGTAGTGTTTGGGCAGTAGAATTTGAACTGCGCATTTGCACTCATCTTCAGCAGTGTTTTTTCTAATACAAGATTATGCTGTCATTTGTCTTCCATGACTGCCTTTTAGTTTCTGTAGTGCTTTGCAGAGCTTTTCCTTAACACATGGTTAGTGACAGATACAGAATAAGCAAGTCAAAGGACAAAGATGAAAAAATAACATCGACGTTGCTGCTGCAGCAGCCACAAAGTCATGAGCCACATCTATTTAGAACATTCATATTTTTATAGTGTATTGTTCAAATGAAGTTCTGCTCTTTAGAAGGGATTTATTGTATCTAAATGGACAGGTGCAGATTTACTCTGGGCTCAGAGGACTTCTGTGCATTCACATGCCTTGGTTTGTATCTCATCTTAATTAGTCATCCACCACAGAGACAGAATCATGGGCTGATTTGGGTTGGAAGGAACCTTAAAGCTCATCCAGCTCCAACCCCTGCAGCAGGCAGGGACACCTTCCAGTAGACCATGTTGCTCCAAGACCCATCCAGCCTGGCCTTGAGCACTGCCAGGGATGAAGCAGCCACAACTTCTCTGGGCACCCTATGCCAGTGCCTCACCACCCTTGTTAACTCCTTTCGAGGCAGTCACGTTATTAACAGGCAGCAAATAGTGAAAACTCCTTAAAACTGTAATGGAGGCTTTGGAAACAGCTTAATCTTCAACAGTGCGTTGCAACTTGCACTTGAAGCAGAAGCAAAAATGCCCATTTCACCCTGTAATCGAATTTAATGCCCAAATTTTTGTACAGTAACTCCAGAGAGGTTAGCTGAGTTTTTGGTTCTCCAAACAGAACTCTTGAAAACATTTACTTCAGTTTTGCTCATTTGTTTCTTGTGCTTCTTGGCTTTTCTGAAGTAGTTAGTCCAGCCCAATACCAAGCTTTGAACAGCTTCCTGGCGTCTGAGAAGTAGAAAACCGGTAAACATTCAGTACTAAATGCACAAGTGTCTTTCTCTGTATTTGTCATAATCTAGTGGTTTTAAAAAATTGTTCATAGACATTCAGGTCCAGCAGTGGATGGTGTTTTCTCATGGTGTTGGAGATACCATTTTCATCAGAAATTAACCCAAAACTCTGCCCTGCTCCTCTTTAAAAAAGAAACAATACAAGTATTTCTTTATGCTTTCTCCTCATGTATGATCAGTGCAAACCATAGGGGCATTGTGTGATATTTTAAATGCGAAAACAAGGTTCTAGTAGGATACAGATATGGTGGGAATATAAAACTGGAAATGGTAAGCACTGAAGGTCATGAACAGTGGATTTTTTGAAGATGCAGATGTATTAGTAAATAATGCCTTAGGAAGGTGCATTTCTATTTACAACTCTTCAAAGGAATCATGATTGTGATGTTTTAAAACAAGAAATAACTTCAAGAATTAGTGTTTGATAGTTGGTGTTTAACTCCTGCAGATTTGTGTGTAACTTAGATTTTACAATTGTTTTATCTATTAGAGCTGACTAGAAACTTGGTGTAAAAACTTCAGCAGAACATACCTCCAGCCAGACTGTAACTCTCCCATATTTGGGCCCTTTCAGGAGCTGGAAAAGATAAAAAAATGTAAAACAGGCAAAGAAAAAATCCTAAAAACTGCCCACAGTGGCTAAATATTCATCCATCTTCAGGTGTTCAACCTATAGCACTTTCCGGTATGTGAAAGGATGGTGAAACTGAGTTTCTGCTCTGCCGCTTCTGTCCACTGGGGTGAGATACCGATTTTCACTTACATTTTGTATGCATTTCCTAACCTGCTGTAGAGATGGCTAAATGCTTAAAATAGGTCAGTGCAGGACAATCTTTTCAGATCAAGGAGCATTTGGCTTGAGAGAATAATGTTTGTATATCCCTTTCGTTCATAATAGTGGTCATTTGGAACAGGTTCATTTTCTGCTTCGGAAGCACTTCATAGTGCTCTCGAGTCTTTCGTCCAAGGTTTTTGGAGCAACACTGCTCGACTAGAAAAACAAATGTTATTCACAGCTTTAGTGAGGGTAAGTAATGCCTATTAATTAAAATCAAACACAACATAAGCCTAGGTTCCATGCACCTTATCACGGATGTTCTGCAGTTCTCTTCTTGTCGTAGAAATTTGTGTTTCTGTGAGTTTTCCCTGTGTTTTAGAAATGAAATGTCGAATTAGTGAGCTTCCGATTTCCAAAGGCAAAGAAAAAACTATTCTTGTTGGCAAGAATTTTATACTGTGCTAAAATATATTTGTGCTGCGTTAGCTTTTCTGTATTTTTCATACTTCACTTTTATTTCTAACAAAAACGGTTGCTTATCCAAAATCTCATGGTAACTTTTAGGCTACAATCTATTTCCAATGTCCTTATAGAAGACAAGCTCTGTCATTATGTTCCCAAAGGGATTTACCAGTAAACCTGAAGCCTGGGGAATAAAATTGGAAGATTATTGTTTCTTGTCATATATTTCCGGTTTATGGCTTTGAGTATACTGGAATGGCTTAGCGGGAAGAGAAAGCACTGGCAGTGAGGGGAAGTAACTATTAAGGTCCTATCAGAGCTTGATGGAGCTTGATATAATTAAAAAACTTGTGATATCTCCAGCAATTGTAATTGCAATTATTTGCTAGCTAAAGGCAACTTTCAGTGCTCCAAGTTAGGAAATCATGTAAATAGCGTAATTAATATAATTTGCCTTATGCTCTACTAAGAAAACAAAACCAAATATGTCTTTTTTTAAGAATAAATAACATGATATAAACTAAATATTATAAATATTCAATCCATTTGTAAAGCAAACATTACATATTATGAGTCATTCTCAGTATTTCTAAGTAATTCAGCATGATTTAATGAAATTATGATGGCTTGCTTTAGCTTTACAACTGCATGACAATAAAAGGAAAGCATTCCTTTGTGTGGATTAGAGCTAGTTCTTTTACAAAACAGTGTGTAACAACATGTACAGCAGGGGGGCACACGATATAAAGAAGGTTTCATCATCTTGTATCTGCAGTCCTTTAATATCAAGAGACTTCCACAAAACTTACAGTAAGTCTTTGAAATATTCCATGCTGTGGTGGTAGAAAGGTACAATAAATAATACTTCTCTTTTTCCTCATGTGGAGAGAAGAGATAAAGCTATTTATAAAACTGTAAAGACTTACAAATCATTCTAACAGGTTGTCATATGTTAATGTCAGTGAGAATTTAATCACCCAAGGTAAAAAATCTATATATATTTTTTTCTCCAATCCTATCTTGTTTTCATAACTCTTTTTATTGACAGATTCTCTCATGATGATAAATTAATGCCCAAGACTACAAAATGTAAACCCAGAAAAATACAGGGACTGAAGCAGTAGATTGTTTTGTGGTAGTTTTATTCTTTGTTGTTGCAGCATTTACAGGACCTAATGAGGAGACATTGTGCTCAGTACCCTATACCTGCTTAAGAAGACAATAAAGAGATAACAAATAGATGCATTGTGAGGACTCAGATTTATATAACAAACAGCAAGATTTTCTGAGGAAGTCTGGGGGATTTTGGGGAGTTGTTGATTCAGGAATAAAGAAATATGCTTAGAAGCAAAACAACTTTATTCCTCAATTTATTAATAAAAAATGGTTACGACAGCTGCTTACACAAAAAGCTGTTTGGTGTCAGTTCTAATTTGCCTGCTGGGACTGGAGTAGAATGAATTTTTTGGCTCTTAGCCACTTTCGCTGCTGTTAAAATGAGACGCTTCTGTGGGCTCTCCTGGTGATCCCATAGTGAATTGGACTTTATCCTTCTGTATGTGCCTGAACCAAAGAGGAGGTTTAGAGAAATATAAGGAAATGCAAGCTTTCTAGATTTGTCGGGTGATTTGAAGTTTTTCTATACCTCTCGGTAAATCCAGGATTGATCAGGTTTTTGTCCAGAAGAAGATAAGATGTGCAGCATTATTTGGTGGCCTCTAGCCTACATTCAAATTTAAGTGAGGAAAGCTTATGCCATGCTTGCCATGCTTTGTTTTGTTATGATAACTATTAGAAAAATGAATCTTAAAAAGCATCCTCTCATCTTCTTTCATGCTCCCTGTTGGTTGAAGTGATGGCTCTAGTTGTCTTCTTCCTAGCATAAGAGCTATACACAAAATTAAAATGTAGAATTTGGCTCACTTTATTTCCCTGGACTCTGTAAAGCCCTTCTATGAATCAGTGCTAGGACTGTCAGACAGATTGCTTTTGCAGAAACCTCATGTCCTGATTCATGGCAGAGCGTGATGCATCCTTAGATCTGTCTGTCAGCCAAGGTGCTGTGTTCTGCCTCACAGTCCAGTGACGTGAGAAGCAGAAGGTGTAAAGTTGCCTTTCTGTTCCTAGAAGGGGCCTGCTGCACTCGAAGGGGAGGGAGAGAATAAAACCACATTTTACGTACAAACTAAGCACATTTGATCTAGAAACTTTTCTTTTGTGCTAAGTGCATTCATCTCTCCTGTTTTTTCAGAATATACTCTCCATTTCTCTCTCTAATTTTCACGATGTAAGGGTTATTTCCAGGCATAGATTTTTAAATGAGGTATTTTGCCTATTAGAGATGCAGAACTTGCTTTATATTGCTTGGCTTCCCAATGAAAGGTTAGTTGCCTAATCACATGGGTTTGGTGGCTATGGTACAGTGCAGAGTGTTAAGGCTATAACAGGAAATCAAATAGTTCATTTCACAGCCATCAAATGCATGCTGAGCTGCCTGACTGGTTTATGCTGCTTTATCTTTTTGGACATAAAACCTATTCTTACTTTATGAAAACAGTACTTTGTGTTAGATAATCATTTCATTTACATATAAAGGTTACACTTAATAAAAATATATGAACCAAAATCGCAACAAAGATACAACATCATAAACCACCTTTTTAGAGTGTGCTGTTTTTTTCCTTTGAAAGGCTTCATTGCTTTTAAGACAGGAGATACTGCTTCAGAACTAAAGATTTAAAGCTTTTTTCTTCTGCCTGTAGTAAAAGTAATAAAGCTTTTTATTGTACAAAGACCGTAAATATATTTAGCAATAATTTCAACAGCTGGAAGTGTCTAGATGTCTGTAGTGGAAATACAAGGGTCATATTTACCTAGGCTTGGCCTAGAAATTTCTATAACCTTTTTCTTTCCATGTAACCAGCACTGAATGGTTATTGTTTGTTATCTTGTAAACACTGGAAGACAATCTCTTGGAGGAAATGACTCCTTGCAGTTAGAAATAAGATAGTGCTGTAACAAGTTTGTTTTGATTCTTCTGAGTTGCTGTTATTTGTTATGATTGTTTACTGCAAATAGGTATCATCCCTACAGTCTGGAGCCCTGCACCCAAACCTGTGGTTGCTGCTCCAAGGCTCCACAGCAGTATAGAATGATGATAAAGAACTTTAGTCCCGGGGGAGAACATGCCAAAAGAAATCTGCGGGCTTAAAATCATGGATATTATTTAGGGAATCCTCGGCAAGGATAATAAAAAAGAAGGGCATTGATAAGGCTTGAAGAATTGACTTTGAGAAGAGTTGTGAAGGACTCTGTGACTAGGCCAAATATCTTCCCATAGCTTTCTAGTTTCTACTTTGTGAGTAGAATGGTCTTTATTACAATTTTTGTTATTCGCAATGCATGAAAAACATTGGGTTTGGTAGAGGGGCAGATTTAGGATAAAAAGTTAATTCCTTCTAGAAACAGAGAAGTTTGAGAAATCAACTTCTATCTATTTTCATTCCTTCTAACAGCTCACTGCCTTTCTCAGCAAATATCTCATCATTGTCAGTGTTTCATTCCTAAATCAATATTAATATATTTCCTTTGTTTCAGGTTTATATTGTACCCTTGTTGACCTAAGATTACAAGCATTCTCAGGTCCTAAATCTTATTATCCTCTGAGGAACTTGTACAGAGAGACAAAGGCAGTCTGTAAGCAGTGGAGGAGTGTGTCTTTTAACTCGATTCTAAAAACAATTATTCTTCTGTCTTTGATGAATAATCAATTATTGCATGATTATAATCATGACATAGGAACAAAATGCAATCACAGACATTCATTGCTTATGGAGAAAACCATGATCAAGAACAAGTTTTTGATGAGTACAGTTAGAATGTCTGTTATAATTCCATAGTGGGCTGGATTTGGAGGATAAATACTTTCACGGCTTACAAGAAAAGAATTCAAATATGCAAAATATTGGTTAGTGATTCTGAAGTTGTTCATTTGTCTGCTGGCTTTTTTTCCACAGTTGCACCTGAGTCTTTCAAACATCCAGATTTTTCTAGCCATAGCCTCTTACCATAGCATTTAGGATGTTGATATTCCTTGTGATGTCCTGGTGAGCTTTAGAACTTCAGAAATGTCAAAGAGATGACTGCTGTGCACAAAAAGAGTTACTGCACAGCTCAAGGAGTCCAATGAATCTGGGCTGTGATGAACCTACTGCATGTGAATTTCTGCAGATAGCAAACTCAGGTCAGTGAGATTGACACATCAGTATCAGCCTACTAATGGAAACCAAAAATGGTTGGATGAATAGTTATCCATGTCAGAGCTGTTCCTTAGAGGTGACATAAAATCCAACTTTATGACAAGGAAACATGCTGACTAGAGCACAGATTTGGGTGACTCTTGGGTCATGTATTGTACTTATACAGTATCGGATCACCTCATGTGAAATGTTTATGTATTCTACTATCCTTTGTTTTCGTTGAACTTCTGTTAAAGGTTTTGTCCTTCTCAAGTGACATCTAGTCTGCCTTTTGTATACTGTTATGGAAGAGACCATACTGAAACAGAGATGCAATGAACAAAATGTTTCACTCAAGACATTTTAAATTTTGTCCTGTAATATTCCGCAGCTCAAGTTTGCTTGAAGAAATGATATTTTTATGTCTCAAGAAGTTTTGAGGCAGTACTGAAACATCCAGGTTTTGACAGCATCTTGCCAGCTACTTGAAACAGGAAAAAAAAAGCAGAGAATACAGGAAGAGTAATGATAGTAAGAAGGAAATGAACTGTGTATTGTTAAAAAAATGGATCTATCCAAACATACAAGAGTAATGGAAGGTATCAAATCAAGGAAAGTATTATTGCATTGATAATAGGTTAGGATAAGGCAGTAAAGTTTCTTAATAAGGCAGAAAGACAGCAAGTTACTGATTTTCGAGGTACATACTCTTTGGTGGAGGGCTTCTTGATGAGTATGATACATGGCATTTCAAAAAAGGTGTAGCACATCGAAAACACTTGTCAGAGCTAGAATTTAACCTGCATGAAGATCATGACTGAAAGTTTTGGTTTATTAGGGTTTGGGGCTCATTAGGGTTCATTTTGGTGTGGTTTTTTTTGGTGGGGAGAGTGATTACTCTGATTTAAGAGAACTTAAAATGGTACATGCATAGTAAGGTATGTGAGATCTGACTGGTTTGCCATCCTGGTCTTTAAGACAGTTGAATTTATAAGCTTGATGGATGTATGACATGTTGATTGTATAACTGGTAACTGTTTCTGGAATTTCTGCTGAAAACATTCTCATGTTGGAAAACAAGTTCATTTTCTTCCTTATTGTTTAGGATATTTGTCCTTAGGATGGGACCATCTGTAAAGATCAGTCAGAATGGTTAAACATGTCCACCTCTGCTTCTGCAAAGAGGTTAGCAGCTGTTTGAAGTTCAGCTTCTGTTACTTGAGGAGAAAATCAGCTGTCGGCTACTGCATAGATTCTAAAAGGAGTTCCTGTTGAATACATATCAAGTTATTTCCTAGGGGTGAAAACCCATTAAGGAGGTGGAGACTTCTTTCTGATGTGTGGAAAGAATATCAAAGTGAAGGAAGTATTTTTAAAATAGTGTATAGCTGTCATTTTTAAACAATAATAAAGTGGTTTAGAAATTATTATTAAAACAGATTTTAGCAACTTCTAGGTATTACGTCTTGGTATCAGTGCTATTTTTTTAGTAGTCATTAACAAACTCTGTGTATCAGTAATTTCTAAAATCAAATATTTAATAATATATTTCAGTAGAAAGTAGAAGAGGATTTTAAACAGTATACATCAGTAGTAATTAGATATGTCAATTAATGCCCTGTAAACATGCATGAGCTTATGTATTTCTGTGGAAGTAAATCACATTGCCTCAGCAGCTGACAAAGTTACTTTATTTACCACTGAAAGGGGAAGTGTTCCAAAGCTAGCAGAACTCCAGGTGATCCATTATACAAATTAACAAATATGAAACATTACATAATCAATTTATATCTTAAATCTGTGATACGATTTACTGAAAATTATTTTAGGAAACATATACGCTTGACAGAACCATTTTTCTGGTATCCTTTGAGATCAGCAACTGAATTTAGGTTTTGTAAAACGCAGTCACATATTCAGCTGATGGAAATTGACAGTGATATTAATACAATTAGATCTGGTTTATAAAGATTTTATGCTTCTGAGTCTAAAATCTAGCAGCAAGTCTAATGCCCACCTGGCTTGTCTTAAACTAATGCAGTGTGTATATAATAGCATGATTTAGGTCTCCATTTTGGGTAACAAAAAGCATAAAGATATTTCCTCCTGCAAAAACAGTCCTCTAATAGATCCTTACGCATGTCAGTATTCTCTGAATCCCTTAAGCAAAAGCCAGCATTTGTAAAGGAAGGTTTCAAGCAGAGACAGCTTCACAGTAGGTTATGACAGAGCAGAGTCAGAAGGGCTTAGAATGAAGCATGTTGCAGGGCATGATACAGCTCCAGCCCATGTCACCCGAGACAACAAGTGCACTATGAAATGAATGAAGCAGATTGTACAAATCAACTCCACAAAAATGTCCTAGCTCCCTTTGTAAGAATTTCAGCCTGATGGGGCTTTACCAGTGAATTTAATTACTTAGACGCAGAGTAACTATCAAAAATGTGTAACTTTGCACTGCCTTTTCATGTTTTAATTCTTCCTACATAGAAACAAGTTTAGAAGTGCAGCAGTTCAAGAGAAATTGAAAACAAAATAAATAGAAATTGTTGAATCTGAATATACTTCATGAGAATATCCTTAAATATTGCTTGAATTCATATCACATTGAAGTCCTATATACAGTAGAAGATGACATAAGCATTTGTGTGTGCTTTTCGTACAGAAGCCCTTGCTCTCGACTGTACCTTTATACCACAGACAAGTCATGTGTCTCACACAATGTGGATAATTAGAACACAAAAAAATTTAATAGTTTGAGCAGAATCAGACCAATCCATTTCAGAGACTTTCATCCGGGTTTATTTGCTGGTTTGAAGCATCAGCATCTCAGGTCTTATGGAAGTTAATGACCTGCCTGAAATGTTAGAGATTTTATAGCAGTTGGAAGTAAATATTAACTATTTCACTGCAAGTATATCTTATTACAGAAACTAAAGACGAGAATAATGTTGGATTTCCTGTTCAGAAGTAATGGCTTCATATATTGCTCACACATGGTTTTTATTGGTGATGTTAATATTCACAACAGCGCTATGTGCTGTATTCATAATGCCTATCCAAGCTGTACTTTCATATTTATTGAAAGAGTATGCCTTCTAATGTGGAGATAGTATCTCTTCAATTTTGGGTTGCATCTAGCGACTTTAGGACAGTCTGATAAATGGGGAGGAAATGTTTATAGCAAAGCAAAGTGAAATTTTACGCCCTCCACAGGTAATAAGTTTTTAGTACAGGAAGTGTGTTACAATGATGTAAAATCCACTGAACAAAATATGATGAGAGATGGACTGAATTACAGACAAGTGAAGGAAATGGAGAAAGTTTGAAGAGAAATTATTTTGTATAAAATAGTTATTATAACCGTTAGTCATTAAAACAGCAGTAATAAAATTGTATTTATAGCTGAATAAGGAGTCTCAGTGTGATTAAGATATGCAAGTAGCTAATTGGACTGCTGAAATATTAGGAAATTGAAGTGATGAAAAGTATACAAATGAAAACAAAAGTGCATAAAAATTAATGAGGATGCTGAAATAGGAAATGGAATAAAGGAAAATAACAAAACAAGTAATGCATAATGAATAACCGTATCGCTGGTAAACAAGGAGATACTGGAAAAGTGAACGGGTATACATTGCCTCAGAGTTGCTATTTTTGCAGAACCTTTGCAAAGTACAAAGTTTTGGCTTTATTTCTGTACAGATTGATTTCTCCTTTACATGATTAGCATTCTACAAAGCGTATTTGCTGCAGTGGAGCTGCAAGGCAGCCTCTCCAGCAGGTGATGATGTCCCAGGCTCCGCTGCCGCTGGCGGAAGCAGTCCTTCCCTGCTCTCAGACAGCTGTGAATTCTGTGTCTCCCTGTTGTGGTAGCACAAATGTTGTGGTGCTGCAGAACCAGTCTGATCACCCACTCATCAGAATGTACTATCTTTAAAGGTTTATGTAAGAGATTATTATATGTCCTTGGGCTTGTCTTCCAAGACTAGGAGGTGGCTAGAAAGGCTAAACCCCAAAAGCTACATTCTTACTGCATATAGTGCTAAACATACACAGTTCCAGTCATTTCCATTCCTTGAACTCACTGTAGGAAAGTGAGGGATTTTGATTTAGATGGTCACTGGCTCTTTAGTTTTAAATTATTTTCTTTTTCCCACTGAGAACTACCGTTTTGTTCACAGCTAGTACAGTGTTATCCAAAAGGCAAAGGCACAATAGCTGTCAAAAAACTAGGTTATAGTTTTCTAATTTATATTTTTAATTTAGGGAGTACAGAAAGCTGGTTTGCAGCAGGTGCTATTGCAGTGCCTGGGAATTATCCATTGCCAAAGCAACTGGAATATGGCCACATGATTGAGTGTAAATACTATCATAAATTCTGTGTATCTTCACTGTCTAGTTACTGTGTTATATTTAGGGTAACCTCAGTGCTGTGTATTTCCTTCTGAATGGCAGAGAAGCTCAAGTATTTTCTAGTAATGTAAAGTAAGTCAGAAACTGAACTCAAGACTAAGGGAGTAAAATAAACCACCGAGTTAGATGCCTGTTGACTTCCTTTATTTCTAGTTGTGTGGTAATACATAGGAAGGGACATCAAGAGGTCATTTAATGCAGTTCTCTTTGCCAAGACAAGATTAAAAGATCCATGTCATTTCAGAGAAGTTCTCATCCAAATTTCTGTTAGAGAAACTATGCAACTATCCCAAGCAGTCCTTTTGCTTGTTACTAGGATGTCCCATCCCCAATATCCCCCTCTCCCTAATATCCAGCTTTGAGCTTCCTTACTGCAGTGTAAGCCTATTGCTTATTTGCTGTGCAGTTGAAGAACAGATCATTCTGTTCCTCTTTTCAACAGTCTTTTATTTTCCTGATGACTGCTATACTGTTGTCTCATCTTTTTGTCTTTGTCTTTAGGCAAACTACTGGAATTCAATTATTCTTTTGGTATAGGTAGTATTGATTATTCCTAAGCATTCCTGTCCCTAGCACTTGTGCCATTTAAATGATGTTCTGTTTAAGAGATAATCTCTACCTCAATAAACTTATGTGGAAGTTTAAAAAAAAAGATATCTTTTTTTTCATGCAGTGTATAAATAAATTATGGAAGTCTTTGCACTGGGCATTACAGAAGCCAAATTATAAATGGGCTCCAAAAAGGATTACATGCAGCCCTTAGGGAACATAGGTCCACTGGGAGCAGCTGAAAATAGGTTTCCAAAGAACTCTAAGATAGGTGTTGTGAAACTAGGGATTGCACCTGGGAGAGAAGAACAAGGAAAGGGTTGTAGCCCTCTTTCTCATATTCTTTCTTGAAATACTTGCTGCAGGATATTCACTTACGACGTTCTTTCATTTTATTGTTTCATCTTTAGTAAGTTTACTATATAGTGGTTTGTATATGCATTTTATGCATTTGTTGTATTACTATTTCTAATAAATCCCATAAAAGAATTACGGGTCCCTCATCTCCTACCAAACTGTGAGCTAACCCAGGAAAGTTTAAGAGGTTGCCACTGCCTTATTGCTCCTTCTGCAAACAGCTGCCTGAGTCTCTCTAAAAACATTTATCCTTCATCTTGTTCAGTAGTTGTTGACCTGTATCTTGCATTGCAAGCTTCACTCCTTTTTAAGATCGTTTAAGAACATTATGCTCTTATGGATATAGTATTGTTCTTTAACATGTCTAATTAGTTTTGGAGGTCTGTATTTCCTTGTTTCATGTGTAAGGCAGCGAGTTCCAATTCTGAATTATTCAAGGCAAAAATATTTCATAGTGCTTGTTTTTAAGCAGCTCATTTTGGTTTTATTGATTTCCCTCTTCTCCTTCCCTGTTTTTTTTTATTTTTTATTAAGAAATTTGGCTGAGATCGGTCTTTGGAGGAAAGTCAATTGATTCTGTGCAAGCTTGATATTATTTGTGGGTTGTTGGGGAAGAGTCAATTAATTTAATACCAGGGCTAATACCTATCTCTTTTCCAGGCTCTATTTTCTGACTCGTTTTGTAATTTCTTAGTGCTGCTTATCTTCACCTGGCTTTCAGTGCAGTGACATGACCATGGAATACTATTTTGCTTTTATCTGCTTTGGAAAAAGATTGTGTATTTTGATCTCTCCAATCTTGTCCTTCCCAGAGTGGGTTACTGCAGTGTTTTTCTGCAGATGGAAACAAATGAAGAACTTCAGCTGGAGCAGATTGCCAGTTACATAGCAGTATTTTATGATGAGACTTTATGTAGACCATATATTCCTTGCTAAGTCACCTTCAAATGAAATTAAGATTGGCCCTATGCTCATACCTTCAGGAAAGAAGAGAGCCATTGTTAGGATTTGAATGCACTGGTAGGTCTTAATTGCCCTGAGCTGCTTCAGCTGGGGTATTCCCACCCTGGCCCAGCTGTGGGCACTCTCCCTTCAGAGTTCAGACTTCATGCACTGACTTCCTGGCTTGACTTGGGTTCTGCTTTGTCGCTGTGAACTTGCTGGAGGATCTCAAGTCTTGGTTAGGCATGCTGCTTTCTCTGCTCTCCCCAAGCAAAGGTATAGTGTGAAAGGGCTTGTGTTATTGCATGTGGCCCCCTCTTTCTCAGAAGCAAAGCTCTTCTGCACCCTCCCAACCTTGGCCTCTGAGCATTAAGATTAATGGGGTGGAGTTGGACTGCACTTTTGGTACACTTGCTAATAGGTTTTTGTGTTTTCGGGGGTCTCTGCTTCTGTATTTTGTTCTGCAATTTGTACCGTCTCTTGGCATTTGAGAGGTGCTGGAATGTTTGTTTTCTTATTCAAAACTTCTCTAAAGAGCTTTTTTGGAAAGAAGTGGATTTTATTTGGTAGAGTGCTAACTCATGTGTGATTTGTTGCCTGCTACACCTGTGTCAAGGAAGTGTTAGCTAAAATCTATCAATCCAGACTTTAATTACAATATGTAAAATAAAAGAATGATGCAAAAGAATAATGTAGTGTATCGTCTATCCTAATGGTTGATGAAATATCTTGAGGAGGTAATAATACTGAGCTGTGTGGTGCTACAGCTTAGTCTCAAAAAATCTGCTACCTTGTTAAGTGTCTTCCTCAAGGCATAAATGGACTGCTTCAAAGAACCAGATGAATGAATAGTTGTCTGAACATACTTCTAAAATAGGAGTCTTTTCAGATGAGAAAATATTCCAACCAAAATCTAATCAGTTAACAAAAAGAGTATTTGAGTTGTTTAGAAAGCACAGATTGAGGTTAGTCATGTCAGTCAAATTAGCAAGGATTAATGTTGTTCTGAACAGTTGCAAGATAATTTTTACCTATTTACCTCAAAGTTTTGCTGCTGTGAGATAAACTATGGAGAATATTGAGAGATTGTTTTCTAATACCTTTGAGTGACTTAGTTTATAGCTGAATAATTGAGTGGGGTTAGGCTTATAGAAATAAAAGATGAGTGATGGTCATGAGTGGAATGAGAATGATTACAAATCATCAGCATGATTATGAAGATTGAGTGGAAGTCCAAGGAGTGCCTTAGAGGAGCTTTGTCTTCCTTTGTTCCTAGTTTGATTCCAATGCAAAACAACAAATGCATTCATTTCCAAATTGCAGGTTTAAACTGAAATTGTGGACTCTGTGGAGGTGCTCTACAGGTGCTGCTGTTCAAGTCTAATCACAATCTCACCTGTTCCTTAATGGGGGATTGCCCTTAGAGGCTATGGGCTGCAGTAGCAAAGATGAGGGTAGAATTGTGATAAGCCTGTTTTTTCTTTCCAGTTCACAGACAAAACTAACAAAACCTAAACAATGAATTAAGTTTTTATGGAAGTCCAGCCCTTTGTATTTGAAAGATGTTTGCAAGAACATCATGGGATTCTTTAATGCTTTTGTACCCTAACAAATCAAAAAGTAATTTTCAATCGTCCCTAGGATTGTGTTCCTGCATGTCTTGCAGAATATTGAATCTTGGCAAGTATTTTACTTATTCCTGTTTCAACAAAGTAATGCCAATAGACAAATACTAATGCAAAAAAGAGACAAGAAAGAAACGCTTCTTATGTAGGCTTTACACTTGGATAACCTGTTTGGTAGCTGAAAGAAGAAGAAGTCCAAACCCTGGAGGTTAATCAGCTTAAGAAAAAACTGATAATTTCAGATGCTAGTGTAGGCAGCAGGGATGGCTGAACTGGGCACAGCTTATAGATCTCAGTGCAAACTGTTGCCAACAGCACTTCATAATTATGTGCAAGATTAACAACTGACTTGTTAGGGTTTACATTCCTTGTTCCTCAGTGATCCCTGATGGTGTAGCACTAATCTTGATGAGTAGTGAGGACAGCTGAAGATGATGGTGTTTCAGGCATTTTAGATTAATCTACTTAGAGCTGTGCCTTACCTTTCTGAATCATAGTTAATAGTTTTCAGGGACCTTCACTTTGATTTTATTTTATGTTGTTGAACTACCATAATTTCAAAAATGGAATATGTTGCTCCACTACTGAATAGTGCTGAGCTGCCTCTTGAATTTTGTTATGCAGCTTATTTGTTAATGCATCCTGAAAATCTTCAATGCAGATTCATAGGAGTGACTGAAGAGCATGTAGCTAAAATCCAGCAGTGTCTGATCATGCTGTGCTTACACCCGATCAGATTATCTGCTTGCAGAGACCTCAAACTGTGGTTTGATGTAACCATTAATGACCATGTTAAAAACGAGCTTATGACAAGTAGCTGGTTGTGTGGCTTTATTGTTGTTTTGAGGTGCATTGAGATTATATAGTTCTAAAAAGCAAAAATAGCTGTGAACTGGTCTGAATCAGCTGTTAACTTTCTACTGGAATTTGCTCTTATTAAAGAGGAGTAATCTTTCCTGATTTTGTTTTGGGTTTTAACTAATCTGTGTATTTTTTTTTTCCCCTGGAACTGAAAGGGTCTATTTTATTTTATTTTATTTCATAATGTATCTTGGGTCTCTGTCATATCTATATATCTCAAAGAAAAATAATAATGATCTGTGTTATCCGATCCTTACAGAGAAAACCCTCCACACTAAATATAATGCAGAAGAACAACACAACTGTAATAAAGTATGCATTTTTAAATGAGGAGTTGTGTGCTACATACTCGGTGGTTACTAAGCATCTTTATGAACCAGATACTATTCCTTGCTTTCCATAGTAAGCTCTGTAATTAACAATGGAAATAAGTAGCTACAGGCAAGTTATTTGTGCATATGTATGTGATAGTTCTCTCCCTCACTGCAAAGGAATTGATCAGATTTGCATACTTGTTCTTTGGTAGGACCTTTATTGCCTTTTGTAAAGTTTTTAAGTATCTTGAGCACAGCAGCAGCTTCTTAATTGTTTGTGTGTTCATCTCATTTACACTTGTTAACTGAAAGCAGCATTGCTGGAGAAAAAAACCTGGACATTTCAGAATGGGAACGTGTGTGAAGCTGCATCTTCTGTTTTTTTGAAGATAATGAGAATTAAAATAACTAAATGCAAAAGAGAACAAAATTAATGATAATTGAACTTATGTAGTGGAGTGTTCATTCCCTCCAAACTTTCAATAGAGACAAAAGTTGCAAATTGTTTTTGGAAAGCAGAATCGGACTTTAAAGTATACAAGAGCCAGCTACATGGTCATTATGCGTACTGAGCAAGCACGCAGGCAAACATCACATGTCTGAAAAGATGCAAGAAGAAATTTGAAAGGCATCCAGTTCTATCAGACAAATAAGTTGAGATGAAGTCTCCAGCAGAGGAGAAATTAAGAATTGGCCCAGAATGTGGGTGTTAGTTTTGGACTAATCTAGTCGTGTGAATTTAATATCAACAGATTTGCTCCATCGAAAAAATGGGTTGGCATGATGCCTGTGGCTTCCATCAGAAAATAACTCATTGAATGCCATTGCTGTACAGTATTTGATGGTAAAAGAGGTCTGGAACAGTGTTCATCATATAGAAACGTGGCATATATTGCCAGAGCCAGTAGGCTTTGGCATCAGAAAGCAAACCTAATCTTCCTCTGTAATTTATAGTTATATATATTTATTTATTATATCTGTTTATTTTATATATAGATGTTATTTTTATATATTTATCTTTTTTTCAAATGTGTGGAATTTTCAGAACTCTTTAAAGTGAATCAAGATTAAAATGCAAAACCGGGCACATTTCTCCATTATTTTTGTCACCAGTGAACTCACTGGATTTTCCTCAGTAAGCGCTTTGTTACGAGGTATTCTGTGGATGAAGGCTTCTGTTAATATTCCTTGCCCATGAAAATATTGACTCTGGTAGGTGATAACAGGAGAGCACACCATGGGCAGGTTTATTAAACGCACCTGATTTATAGAATTCTGAAATGCACAGATGCTTATGAAGTTACACAATTCGTTGCTTGAGAATGGGCTCACAAAGACCTCTCTTACTATGAAATTGCGCCCTGCCCCACCCCAGCCCAAGATACTAGTTTTGCATCCTTTAATTTCTCTTAATGATGTAACTCATCCATTGGTGGGTTTGTCAGAGAAGACTGCAACACTGTTTAATGGGAATTGTTTTGCCTCTTTCAGCATTCATTGTTGCAGACTTCTGGGAGATTTTTTGAGAGGAAATGAAATTCCAGTTAGTTGGGTTTTTTTTTTATCCTTGCAAATATGCAAAGCCAGTATAAAACTATGCATTTGGTAGTGATTTTACTTGCTAATGAATGTATGCCAGGTGCCAATGTTTTCTTAAAAAGGTTTTTGGTCAGCATGTTCTTGAATTGTGTTTTTATGCTATTAGGAATAGAATCAAACCAAAAGCATCCAAACTTATAACATTATCAGTATAAAAATATTCTTACAGCTATTGCCAGGCCCTCCACTCTGTATCTTTTTGTGGTTATTTTTCCATGCTGGCAAAAGTGTGCTTCATGATCTCTTTGTGCAGAAAGATTTAACTGGTTTTACTAATATTTTGGAAACATGCTGGTTAACACATCCTATTTTGATTGTTAAATTTCTGACATAAACAAGAAACTAAAAATCACTTTCAGATTTACATGGGGGTTTGCAGTATATTAGAAGGATTTTCATACCTACTGTTTACAGTGGGTTTCTGTGAGTGGTAAAGCGAAGAGATAGGGATGCCGTGCTCCCACACTTGTCCCTGACCCACACCTACGTGTTCGTGACCTTTCCTAAGAACTGCCTACATGGTGGTAGTGGATGAAGGATTTTTGGCTGTACAGGCTTTCAGCTGGGTCTCTTTCCTAAGACCACAAACAAGTGGGCAAAGATATAATTGGCACTTGGATTGTGTTTAAGAAAAGAAAAAAAAAAAAGAAAACAAAAAGTAGTTGTTACCATTTATTTAAAAGTAACAATGTTTTTGTGGAGAGGTCATTTTAAGTTTTCAGGAATTTCGTAGAATCCCAGACTGGTTTGTGTTGGAAGAGATCTTAAGCTCACCAAGTTCCAATCCCCCCGCTATAGGCAGCAACACATCGCAGTAGAGCAGGTTGCTCCAAGTACCATCCAGCTTGGCCTTGAACACTGCCAGGGATGGGGCAGCCACAGCTTCTCTGGGAACTCTGTGCCTCAGCACCCTCACAGTGAAGAACTTTGTCCTTATATCTCAACTGAACTTCCCCTATTTAAGTTTAAATCCATCACCCTTGTCCTTTTGCTATGTTCCCTGAAGAAGAGTCCCTCTCTGGCATCTTTGTAGCCCCCTTCAGACACTGGAAGGCTGCAATGTGGATTTATGTGGAATTTCTTTCTTTCTCACATTTAAAAAAATCATGGGACTAAATGTCTCCTGCCCCTGACAACATTCAGCTGTAAATGTTGTCCTTCATAGGCCTTTTGCTAACCTGTTTTTAGCTGACAATTCTATGTGTTTATGTTCTCTGCAGGCATCCTGTTGTAGCACTTTGCCTTTACTGTAGACAATTTTTTCTAGTATTGGCTTGAATTTTCCATACTGCCATTTATTATGTTGTGTTCTCCCAAATCTGGGCTCACACAACAGATTAGCCCCTTCCTTTTCAGTACAGCCCTTCATGTTTGAAGGCTGAAGCAAAACCCAAATAAACATCATAACAAGCCCTTCCTACGTAAAAGGGATGTAGGATCTGCTGGTCTGCTTCATACCTATGATGGTCTATATTTCCCTTCAGTAGCATGAGTATGTACATAACATATGTTGAATGATGTTATACAAAAAAAATGTTGCATTTTGCTGGAATAGACTTATCTCACTTGTCAAAATCCCATTGCCAGAATAAAGGTAGTGTCTTGTTTGCTCAGTTTATAAATGACTTAGTCATGGTGGGGAGAAAATAATAGTGTCTGTTTAGCTTTGTTACCGACTTTAGTTTGCCATAGTTTGATATTTAGATCGCAGAGCCTAAATATATGTAGCTTATTTTGACATTACCATGATGGTAGATAGAGATCTTAGTGAACAGTTTTATGACTGATTAGGTTGATGACATCTGCAGAACTACAGACCATAAAAGCATTAAATAGCACAGTTTGGTTGGCTGTTATTTAAATATGTGAATAAACCAAGGAGCAGCTTTGTGTGCCCATCTCTTGAAACAGAAATGTTTTCCAGGGGATATGTTTGGTAAAGATTTATAGGAAGGGAAGCTAAATTTCCTGTCTGCTGGAGCAATAGCTTCCTTTCTGTGTGTTGTATCTGTAAAGACTTTGGTTGGATTTTTGTGTCATGTACACAGCAGTTATACAGTAGGAGCTGTCTGCCAGCCTCTGCTTGTTTGTAGTATTTTTGTATGGAAATAGTTTATGTGCTCGTTTGTGTATCTTTGGGTGAAATGACATTAAACATTGCAGTGCACACAGATGCCTGCCAGTGAAGGGGTTAACATTGAAGGCTCTTTTTTTTACGCATTGATCAAATAAGAAGCAGTCTTAATGTATTGTGCAATATGGTTGAGTAAAGACTCTCAAATAATAAGTTTTGTTAAATTTTCTATTGTAGCTAGAAGATGTATCTCATGGGAAAGGTTAAATCTAACAAAATGATCATTTGGTGTCTTAAGTGCTCTAGTGAATCAAGACTGCCTTTATTCTAATTAGAGAGAACTTCAAAATAATCCATATGCAAGGATGCAGTTGAAACTTGCAGTATTTCAAATGGGAGAACAGCAGGAATTCGACAAGTGTTCAATGAAAAATGACTAATGGCTGCATTAAAAGATGAGGGGAATCTTTATATTTAAGACAGTCTCCCTCGTATTAAGGCCGTATTTAAAAACCATATATCCCCCCATACCCTCACCCCTGCAAAAGACCTTTAATAACTTCCTTCCTTTTCATAACTAAAGCATCTTTTTGTTGTTGTTGCTTTTCTTGTATATTGCAACACAAAAATCTATAGATTATTTTTCTTTGGAAAATGTTCTTTTTAAATTGGCAAAATATTAAATAGAGCTTATTATAAAAATTAAAGTATGCATCATTTGCTCTATAGAAAGACCTCTACTAGACTGAAAGGCAGCAAATACCATTTCCTTGACTGTGCCCTAAAAGACTGGAAAAAGTAAGAGTGCCAGCATCATAAGTGCTGACCCATGGAACTTTAGTGACAGGTTTTGCTGCAACAGAACTTCAGTTTACCTTTTACCTTTCATGTTCGGCACAGTTAGTATATCATTCTTGAAATCAGAATTGCTTTTCCACTGTTCTCAAGCTTTCATCATGTTGACAGGAAGGTTTTGCTCCATGTTGCAGTATTTTCCTTTCTGCCCTGTTGTTACTGAGCAGATCATGGGAATATATTGTGTATGTAGCTAATCAGACTCAACAACCATTTCCAATATACTTTTCCGACATTCACTGGTGTTTGTGAAATAAGGGATGAGAAACTTATTTTAAAAGGAGTTTGGACTGCTGAAAAATCAGTTATCACTTAATAGAGCCTTTAGGACGTGCTGGTTTGGAAGCATGGCATCTTGCCATCAAAGCACACAAACTTTTTGCTGGTACTTGAACACTTTTGAACAATTTCTGATTATTCTTCTATTACATTAAATGGACAGGGTTAAAGTGAAACTTATCCTGGAGAACAATAGAAATAATGATGCTTTACTGGAAATACTGAAATAAGGCATTTGTTGGCTTTGAAAACTTTTTACCAAGTATCTCCTGATACATGATGCCAGTTTGGAAAACAAGAATGGTACCTTACTTTCAGAGCTTAAAATCTGCAATCCTTCTTTCCTCTCTTGAGGAAAACATTCACTTGTGTCTTTGAGGACACTGGAACTTCCTGATATATATTATGGAGGAAGGTCTTTAGGAGCTTATTGAGGATATCTATTATCTGCCTTGGTTCTAAGTAGCACTGCAGTTCCTAGAGTAGCCTGTGATGCTCTGCACAGTGTAGAGTGCTACATAACACCCAGTCTTGGTCCAGAAGCTGTTAGTTTGCAGTTTGTGCTGGTGTACCTATCCTCATAAAGAATCTGTGAGCCCTGACAGCTTTGTGTAGACTTATAGTCATTTAAATCCTGTAGTTTATAATGGGACGTTTGGATCCCTGATTTAAGATGTGTAAAAGAAGCTTAAAATAATTTATTAATGCTTGCTTTTTTGCAGTGGGCTCTGAATTGAATGTCAAACAGCAGAAGATTATATTGTATAGCTCTTCCATTACCACCAGTATCTGTTCTTCCATAACTGTTAGTGAGCATATGCGTAAGTCTTTCTCAGACCACTTTGGACAATAGTATATAGAGGGCTGAGACAACCTTACGGAGTTTCTCATTGCAGTTCCTGAGAGGTTTGGTTAACATCCAACTACCGCAACTTCTTAATGTCTTAGACTTTGTGTCTTTAAAAACAAATCCAGATGCACAAAAAAGTTTCCTTAGTACCTGTTCAATCTCACAATATCTAATTCAGATTCTGTAACAAGGCCATTTTTTTCACTTTAAAAATCTGACCATCTTGTAATGTGCCTACTTAATGCTGCATATTTTAAGTATCTTTTTTGCACTGGGTGAAAGACATGCTTCTGACAATTGAGCTGGAGGTTTTCCTTTCAGATAGGGAAAGGTGAGTTGTGCTGTGCCTGTTTGTATGCAGTGAACTGCTGTATCTGTCTGATTTCTAGTTGCAGTACAGCTAGTTAGTGCTTGAAGAAATACCTGATTTTGACTTAAGAAACAATATTACTATGAAATATTTATTAAGTGTTGCATCCTAGATGTGGAGTTTACAGAAGCCAATATTCTGAGTGGGAGCTACCTAAAGGAGACACTGTAAAGTGCTAAGGTGAAGTTCAGAGGGTTGGCTGGGCAGCTCTTAGCTGAAGACTATGGGTAATTATACAAAATAACATGGTGTCAGTAAGACTACTCAAGAAAGACTTGAAAATCCAGTGGACTTAGTCTTGGAGACTGACTTTAGCATGAAATAACGGAGTCAAAACATGTGCTTAAGTAAGTCGGAGGAAGTGAAAATAGATATCCTCTTTCCTGGGTGAATATCTTCAAATAGGCTTTTTGACAGACAGACGCACATGGCTAGCCAGACAGTTCCCAAATGTTTCCTTCCTTTTGCACGCATTATCTATAAAAATCTCCATTTGTAAAGCCAAATTTTTAATTTCTGAGAATATTTGATAAAATGAGCCTCACATGGGAGGAAGGCATGGTTTGAGAGTTGTCTTGCACCTAGTGTACACTAGAGCTCTGACCAAATGGCTGGATTTGAGACTTCTGCACAGAATCATAGAATTGTTTAGGCTGGAAAAGACCTATAAGATCATCAAGTTAACCCAGCGCTGCCAAGTCCACCACGAAACCATGTCCCTAAGCACCACATCTACACATCTTATAAACACTTCCAGGGATAGTGACTCCACTACTTCCCTGGGCAGCCTGATAGTGATGGTGAACCCTTTTGGTGATGAAATTTTCCCAGTATCAAATCTAAATAATTTATGATTTCTTGAGGCTGTTCAAGGTAAATTCCAGATTCGTAGGTTAAACTTTGTAATTAATGCAGGTGGTCTATTTGAACTGCACATAACTTATACCGGGAGGGATGCTTGGGAGTGTCGTGAAATAGCACAGATTTACAATAGAATCCTGTTGCTGTGTGGTTACTTTTGTAAGGATAGAGAGGGTTGAAATGAAGGCTGCAGTAATAAGGAACTTTGCTTCTTGTTGCTTTTTTGTTTTCTTCAGGATGTGCACTTGATCATGTCAAATACAACAGATGTATCTGTCCAGCAGTCCTTTTGGTGGGGAGGGGATGATGGTTCTTTTTTGTTTTGATTTGGTTTTTTGGTTGGGGTTTTTTTGCCTTTGAGGCTGGATTAGCTGGACATCTGGTGCTGGAGATTTTCTCCTCTTCGTTAAAAGAGACATGAGTTGCTGCCATGCCAGGCTTCTGATGTCTGTCCAGAAGATTCTGTAGTCACTGAGACGTGCTGAGTTGTGGGTTTAATTATCCTGGCAGGTTTTGGAGAGAAAACAAAAGATGCAAATTGCCACTCTGATAGCAGAAGCCTGTACAGAAAATTCCCTAACGGATACATAAAAATGTGAACTGATTAGTAATGCAGCATTGTTTCTACTTGGGAGATGTCTAGATGTGTTCTCTATATTTCTGCGAATTCCAGAGGTTTGATTGAATTCAATTTGAAGCTTGATAGATAATATGATTATTTATGGGGTGAAAATAGTATATAGTATTTGCTAATTGTTTTTTTCTAATAAAAAGCAAGGGTTTTAACAGATGCCAATCACATTTGGCACCAGTGTCTGTTGGGTTTGGCCATAAATGTGTTGTATATGTTATATGTTAAATATTAGTGTACAGTTAAATAATGCTGTATTTAACATGCAGCTCATGCTACTGCAGTTGAACCTGCTAAGGTTAAAATTGTCTGTAGGGCTTAGTATGTTTACTGGTTCTGCCTGTAAAATCTCTTACCTCAAGGTCTGGTTCCAGGCTTATGATCTCTCTGTATCCAAAACAAACTGAGGGCAGCTGGTCTTAGTCCTATTTGCAGTCTACTTTTGTGGACCTTCTCGTAAGTGTTGTCAGGTCTGTGGTCTTGATAGCGCAAGGGTTTTTACCTTCTTTGCAGACCAAAGGCTAAGAAGTTGCCTGGGACTGGCAGAAGCAGATGTACCTTTATTGCTACATGGCTGACCCTGTAGTTTGGATATTAAGATCAGCGTTTTGGAGCTGAAGGGTTGGATTGACTGCTGGGTGATGCAGGTCTGTAGGACTAAGAAATATAGACGGATATCTGAAGGGATAAAGGTCTGTTTTGTTTAGGTTGAAGTTAGTTTTCAAAACTGGGTATATTTTACAAAACTGACTTTTTGGATCTGTGAGTCCTCAGGACCAGAATTAATGCCAGACTGAATTGCTTAGAATTAATTCTGAGTATATATCACTAGTTAGATATGTTTACTACAAGGAATGCATATAAAATTTGGGACCACTTGGTTCAGAAAGATTAGCTTCTGATGAAGTCCTGTGGGTTAGTAATAAGGGTTTGAGCTACTTTGGCACAGAGATTCAAATGTTTTTGACTTGTTTTAAAGAAAAAGTAAGCATATGATATATGTTGCCATTCCAGAGCAAAGTAAACCAAATCCAGCAGGGATGCTTAAGCCCTTACCCCAGAAAAGTAAAATGGTATAGAAATGTGAATTGTGACATGCTACTAGTAGGCATGGAGAGCAGATTATTAAATATAAGTTAGAAAACTTGCATGCTGGAATATTCTAGGAGATGAAGTTGGTCTAGGAAGTCCAAATACTGTTGCACTGTGTTTTTTGAATTGAACTGATTTATTTTTTTTTCTGGTAGAAAACATAATTTCTATGATTTTAAAAAAACCCAACAAAACAACATATAAGACCAATGAATTTTTGTTGTATACATCTTTATGTTTCTGTTCTGTACATGGGTCGTAAAGTTCCTGACTTTAAACTCTTGTGAGCACATGCTTCAGGAATGTGCAAAACTGTAAATTAGTGAATTTAGAAGATTTATAGGTAATTTTGAATATTTTATTATTTTTTCAAGATAATTAGCTTGCCATGTAGACAAAAAGTACATGTGCTTTATGGAATTGGGCTGTGAATTACGGGAAGCTATTTGATACCATAAATGAGATTCTGTAGTACAGTCCCTGGTAGTAACTCACACTGACTGCAGTTTGCCTCTCAAATTATGTGCAGATGTTAGTATTGGCTATATTCACTTGGGAACCATTTTCACCCAGATATAAAACCATGAGTAAAGAATAAATGCTTTTGTTAGCCTTGTATTTCATTCGGGAAAGACTCTTCCATTCAAAAATGCATGATGAATGTATTTATCAGGAAGTGCTGGCAAATGCACCTGCAAAGCACTTTTGAAGTCTGATAGACAATGATGCTAGAATTATGTGGCTAAGTAAAATATCCCAGTTTCCACCATATTCATTCCATGTATCCTGGACAGCCCTAACTTTACAAATAAAATTATAGGTTCCAAAGCAAGATCTTGGCACTCCTTATGGCTTGTTAAAGTTATTGAGGACAGTAGTTAAACAATCCAGAAAGGCAGGCAGAACATTAAGAATTATTAGGAGATGAATAGGGACTGAAAAATAAAGAACATCATTATGTATCTCTCTAAATCCATACTGTACAGGCATCTCATGTTGTCTGTTGGTTTGATTTTTCTTGGGACGTCGTAGAACTAGAGAAGAATGCTAAAGGACAGTCAGTAGAATGAATCTTTTTGTTTAGTAATAACTCGGTTATTCTGGGAGGTTTTAGTATGGAAAAAAGATAATGTAAAGGAAATATGAAGGGCATGGAAAAAGAGAACAGGAGGTAGATTCCTCTTCCAGTAAGAGAATTAAGGGCTGTCAGTCTCAGCAAGCATTGGTTCAGTAAGAGTAAAGAAAATAGTTTCTCACACAGTGTGAAGCGAAGCAGTGGAAGTTGTTGATCCAGTGTATTGTACGTACATACTGAAGTTTGTGTGGCTTCAAAAGCAGTTAGTCAAACAGGTAAGAAATTCAAATTATTAAGACTTATTGCATGCAAAAAATTACTTTTTTTCTAAAATGAATTCTTGACTTGCCAATCTCTCTATTGTAGAACATTCTCACAGAACACTGTGTACTCTTTATCCCTGTATACTTGTCATATTCTTCTTACAAGCTTATTCAGTCATCTGCTGTTGGCTGCTGCTGGGAGACAGAGTATTGAACTACATGGGTCTTTTGTTTGACCTTGTATTCCTGTTCCTACAAATTAGATTACTCATGCGTATCTGTTGAAAAAAAAGTAAATAACTTTAAAAATCTCAAAGTGAAAAGGACTAACATCTACTTCTAAGTATAAATTAGCAACTAAAATCCATAATACATCTTATGACTCTCTGATTCTGGCATCATTTCTTGGACAAAAATCAAGGCTGTAGCTCTGGCTGAGATGCCATGGTAGGTTAACTGGGAGTGCTAACCCAACTTAAGCCATTTTGTTTTTCTGAAAAAAAATGGAAAATCTGTATTAATTTTTAATGAAGTTCAACAAATCAAGGAATTCAGGCAGCAACTCAACAGTGGCAGCAACCTGTGGATAATTTATGGGCAGGGATTTCACAGAATTGCTGATGTGGGAAGGGACTGCTGAAGACCATAAGTCTGATCCCTGTTCAAAGCAGGGCCAACTGAGCAGCTTGCTCAGATCGTTGTCCAGTCAGGTTTTGAATGCCTACAAAGGTGGAGACTCCGCAACCCATTTCAGTCTCACTTAAATACAAGTAAATGAACAAACAAAAATGCCCAAGCAAACAGAAAGTGGTGGCATGTTTTTGTGGTGCTGTTATGTTTTCATAGGGTTTTTTCGTTATTTTTTTTTTTTTTTGCTCTTCAGTATAAATTTAATTTCTTGTCTTTCAGGCTTTGCCTGTTGTCTCTTTCTTCTCACTGGATACCGCTGAGGAGAGTCAGGCTCCAACTTTTCTACATCCTCACACTCTACTTATACACATTGACAAAAATCCCCCTGAGACTTGACTTCTCAAAGCTGAGCTGTCTCAGCCTTCACAGCTCTGCTCACAAGAGAGGTGATCCAACCCTTTAATCCTCTTCATGGCCCTAAATTGTGGCTCTGACTTAAGTCTCTTAAACAAAGCCCATTAATTTTAAAGAGACGAATTGAGAGATTTGATTGTTCCTGGTTTTTACCAAGCTTTTCTACTGGATTTGATTATTTCTAATTTGACTAAAATGGCCATTTGAAGGAGATAAGAGGTTTCTTGGTATTATTATGATTCTTATAAATAATGCGATGCATTTAACATGTGTGTTTATTTGTGGTGTATTATGTGGACAAGCAATACCAAGTGCTCTGAATAGGAGCACTATCTATTCACTTATGCTAATAAACGTGTTTCTCTTGCAAGTCATTCTTATTGACTGACATAGATGTTGAGCTCTTGTCTGACAACTGTAAACTCAAATTTTATACCTGTGAAAGGGATGTTTTTTTCTCTATGGAACAGTTCTGAATATAATAATGTCTGTAGCACTGTGTAGTCTTTAATTATATATTCAACATTTTCTTGGTAAGAGTAAGGTCTCTTACTGTCTATAGTGATATGCAAAAGGCTTTTTTTTCACTGTATCTCTTGATCTTCAGAAGACCTTTAGACTCTTATGACATGTTTGCCTTCTTTTAGGCAACTGACTTAAATGCAAGTAATTGCATGCTGTGTATCTAAGCTTCTGCAGTTTTGATCGGGTGTAGTAACACCTTCACTTTCTTTTAGTGTTGCATATTTTTCCTGTACTACTTGAACTGTTTTAATGCTCCTCTTCAGCAGCGCTTGCTTTCATGAAAAATCAATGTCTATTTCTGTAAAAGTAGCAAAATTGCTAAAATCTATTGCACTAGTTAAAGATTTTTCACTTATTCTTGCCAAATATTAGCTGACTAATTTCAGAGACCGAAAAACCAATAAATATAGTTCTAGATAAAGAAAAAATGTCAAAAAAGAGACTAATAATTATTTTTGAAAGATTATGTATTTCTTTAAGTTTGGCTGAATATATCTACTAAGTAGGCAGCTATCTCAAAAATCTGAGTGTTAAATTAGAGGAAGGGAGTCCTGAAAAGGAAAACATTCACTTTTTAAAGACTGAGAGGTGCCATTTGCTCATTTTTCACTTCAGTACTTCTTATTAATTTGATTCTATACAAATTGAGATGATGCTACGGTTATATATTGGAAGTCAGGGATGGGGGTTCTCCAGAGTGGGGACCTTTGGGGACTGCTGTAGGTTGCAGTACTCCAGAAGTTAAGATGATGACTGCTATCCCTTCAGGCATGGAAGTTGTCATTTTCTGAGCCCCGTGGACTGATTCTCCTTCCTCTCTCCAGTCAGAGGTTATAGAGTGGATGCTAGGATCGGGGAAAAAAGAGAATAGAGAATTTAAAGGCTTTTACAGTTGCTAAGTTTAAGTGAGAGCTGTTCTTCCTTTGACAGAGGGCGTTGTCTTGCTTTGAGATCCATGAAGGGGTCTCCAGCCTCTGTTCTACCTTTTGTATTACAGTTTTTATAACAAGAACCCATATTTGAGGAATTAGTTCTAATTATACTACAGGCTGAGCTTGGCAGTATGGTAGGTTTGATAGTTGCAGCTTCCAGCAAGACTCTGCCAGTTCTTACTTCCAGGGCTGTCTCCTCAGTGACGCATATTTTGAAATGCATAGAAATCACAGTGACTATAAAAGAGACAGCTTTTTTGAACCACGTGACTGTATTGCCTGGCAGCAGTAATTTAAGGCACGATTGCACATGATTTACAAGAGACTTTGTGTTATATCTTTCTTACTTATTTAGTTATAAATCAGGAATTTTTAGGGACGCATGTATGTGCATGTTACCCAAATACAAGCTTTGTAACCAGTCATACAACTGGCTGATTTTCCTGTATCAGTAATATTTCTGACGGCTTCTTGCTCTTAAGAACTGTTAGTTAAAATCTTCTGCAACAGGAACCTCAGAGTCCATGAATTTCCTGCTTTCTAATTCATTTTCCTTTTTTTAACAATTAAGGACACTGTCACACTATGGTCTGTGCTAAGCTTGTCCACCTTAAGTGGGGCATTCTTGATCAGTTACACATGCTATTCTTTAGGTATCTTCCATTATGTTCTGCTAAATTCAAGTTTTTATTGTCCACCAAATCTTATTCAGTTATGATGAATGCTTTTTTCAGAACTTAATGCACCATTGCCACTATAGTGATTAAGGGACTCATTTCTTTTGAGAGAGTCTATTTTCAGAAATACTATCTGGAGCAATTGCCGCAGTCTTTAATTGCTACATTAGAACCATTACACCTTTGTGTTCAGGATTTACTGTTCATTCTGATCTCTGTATTTTTGAGTAGTTCTCACTAGTGAATGTGATTGGGTTTCCACTTGCATGTCCATTGTTTTTAACATCTGGACTTAAGGTATCCACTTAGTATCTCCAGAATATATTTTAATCCTTGCCAAGTGCAGTGTAGATGCAGTATTCTAGGTAATTGAAAGACAGCTAAGTACTACAAACAGGAGAGCTTTGCACTTTGAAATAATATCTTTTTTGCCTTTAGTCTGTTTGGAACCACTTATTAACTATTCTCTTTCATGTCAAATCAATGCTAGTTTTACAAAGCTGAAATCATCCTTATCCTTCTGTCTGTGTTACTATGCAGTAATAGCAAAAAGTATCACTGAAAGCTTGTGGAGCAGAGTTTTGAAAAGGTGATAGGAGGGGGGAACTTACCCATTGGTGCGTTTTATTTATGTCCTCATAGCAGGCAGCCTTTAAAACTCAGGTTTTAGGACCTACAGAGAGCAGCGACTCCTCCACTAGTTCTACTCTTACAATGCCTGTTGCGGATGGGAGAGGGTCAGGTAAAAGGTTGCGCTGTGTAGCCACCGCTGCAGCCTTCATTTTCAGCAGGGTTGGATTCATGCCACCCCACACAGTAATTGTACAGTTTCGAGCAGGGGGTGAGGTGATTCCCTGAAGCGTACGTGTCTGGAAGCGCTCAGACTTGGTGAAGAGAAAATTTATGGGTTTGCATGGCTCTTGCTGATCCCTTGTTGCAAACATCTATTCCAATTGAGATGTTTATGAAGAAAAATGCCTTGCAACTGAAGGGAATTGGAATTGCTCTTTAAAGGTTTTAGTTCTCCATTGTGTTGATTTGTGGTGACCTCTGTGGTTGGGAAGAACGAAAACCAACCAACTGACCGAGGACAAACCCCCCAAAGCCCCACATCAAACCTCCCTTCTCTACCCAAAACCAGCCCTTCAATATGTAAGAAAGCCTTTGGGACAAACTCGTATTTCTTCAGAAGCTTTCAAATTTTTTTTTCCTAATTTCCATTGATTTTTCCCTTCCTCTTATATTTAACCCTTATATTGCAATCTCTTCCTTAGTTTATTTTTTTAATACACTTTCTGTCACCATTGGCTCATAATAGGCAGCTACACAATTTGTTCCATTATCCACTACAGTTCAATGTGCAGAGCTAAAGACTGGGAATTTTGTGCAACCAGTAATGAAGCATATATAATACTGAAATCACAGTTTTGTAATTTAAACTCCTGGGAACTGTGTTAGGGTTTATTTCAACAGCTTCTTACTTAAACGTTTAGGTAATTGGTAATTCATATGTCTTGAATTTGGAGCTGTTGATCATATTACTGCACGCTTCTGTACTTTTATTCATTAGAATTTTTTTCCAGGAAACTGCATAGTAATTGGCATAATACTTGTTACTAAGTATCATTTGTATAACACTTTGCAACTTATTTCTACTCTTGAATAAAGTCTTAGAGGAATGTCCTTTCTCAAATATAATGCTTCGTGTACTTTTTTAACCAGCTAAAACAAAAAATCAAATCATGACTACAGTGTGGATGGTGCGTACCTCTGAAAGGTGTTTAATATGGTCTTTGAATGATATTAAATGTCTGTAATGTGTAACTTGATGATAAAAGAAATTGATGATAAAAGAAATATGTAACTTTACAGCACATGGGCTGTTGCTAGGGATTGGCAGCAAAGATCTTTAGTGCATTGTGATTTCATAAGCTTTGTAGCTTTTTTTGTTGGACTCCAGAAGAGCAATTTCATAGAATCATAGAATAGTTTGGGTTGGAAAGGGTCTTAAGCTCATCCAGTTCCAACCCCCCTGCCATGGGCAGGGACACCTCACACTAAACCATGCCACCCAAAGCTCTCTCCAACCCAGCCTTGAACACTGCCAGTGATGGAGCATTCACAACTTCCCTGGGCAACCCATTCCAGTGCTTCTTTACCATAGTAAAGAACTTCCTCCTCATATCCAATCTAAACTTCCCCTGTTTAAGTTTGAACCCATTACCCCATGTCCTATCGCTACAGTCCCTAATGAAGAGTCCCTCCCCAGCTTCCCTATAGGCCCCCTTCAGATACTGGAAAGCTGCTCTGAGGTCTCCATGCAGCCTTCACTTCTCCAGGCTGAACAGCCCCAACTTTCTCAGCCTGTCTTCATAACTTTCATTATTACATAGTGCAAAGCATATTGGTTTAAGCGTATCTTTCTATTGGATATTAAATATTGAAGCAAGAACTTTTTTCTGCAAGAATTTCTTTGTGACATCATATTGGATTATTGGCATATCTCTGGGTAAGAAAAGACTGATTTGTCCTCTTGCTCATAATAAAAGCATTCAAGGCTTTTATTGTACTTGATGACTGGGGGTTAATCCTGCTCTCTATTCTGTAAGCAGTGTTAATTTCAGAGGAAGTTCTGTCTATGCACTTCACAATGAGTGGTGACTGCTTATTTAAGGACTGAAAATTTCCTCTGTTCCTCAGTTCTGTGGGGTGGTTGTATTTGGGTAGGGGGAGATGAATGGGGTGGTAGTTCTTGATTAGATGAATGAAGCACATGGCTTCTTTGGGGTTTGCCTTTTTTTGGTGAGAGTTTTGATGGACCATTATATTCCAAAGTAGCATGCAATACATATGTGGAATAGGAAATAAGTTAATAGACTATAAAGGCCTTTCTGGACATGTGAACTGACAAATCTGTGTATTTATCCTTACTTGGAAAATGTTATTGAATAGCTATTGCTTGAGCTGAATTGGTTTTCTACAGAAAAGCAAATTGTTACAATAGTTTTGCAGTGAAAATTGCCAGTTGAAAGCTAATCTGTGAAGAGGATTGAAGTCTATTGAATTACTTTTCTGAAGTAGTATGTGGAAAGCATTCTGGCTTTTTAGAAACCATGAGGTCGAGCTGTAAATCTGATAGCTGCATACAAATTAGTGCAGCAAGCTGCTTGTTTAGCTTCCTCAGTATCAAGCTTGTGTGTAATCAGCATGTCTTTGCAACAGGAAGGAGATTTTTTGGTGATAGTAACCAGTTGGCACAGAGAAACCAATACTTAGCCAGGGGATAAACCATATAATTTAACAGTGTCTTGACAATGGTGACTGTTGATTTGGCCAAACGTGTGTATCAAGCTGTCAGACACTTCACATTTGAGCTTTTTGTGCTGGTATTGCCAGACATAATAGTTTGGCTTGGGCTTAGAACTTAGGGAAACAAGAAGTTGGGAAGATTGCTTTCTGCTTATTCTGCTTTTATGTAGCTTCTTAAATGAGGTTTTTTGCGATCTCATTTATGTAATATTTTTTTCAACAACATTTTGTGTAATGTGAAGTAATTCTTGATTTCCTTTGTTCTTAGTCACTAAAGTGGTGTAATCCTTTTGGATACCTGGTAAGAGACTTATTCTAGGCATAAATGGGAAGGATTATAGTATCTGTTTTCAAGGTGAAAGCCTTTCTCTTTGAAATTCTTATGTTCTGCTTCATCTGTTGTTTTATTTCCTTTATGCATGGGGAATAAGTTGTCATGAAGCCTTTCGGAAATGTCTACCAACCTTGAGTACAGCAGCTATGAGAAACAGGGTTCAGCCAGCACCTCTCACATGGGCTTTTCTAACCAGCTGAAGTACTAATCAACAGCAATGGAAAAACTTAGAGCAGGTCTGTGTAACACACTCAGCACAGTGAGCAATATTTTGCTGCTGTTGGGTGTTTCTCAGCTTGACATCTGACGATATATCTCAGATGCTTGAGATAAGAAGAGAGTAGAGAGATGGGCATCTGGGGTGCAGTTTGCTAGTTTAGAACCATGGTGTGAGGAAACCTCAACACCTGGAAGGGAAAATTTCCATTGTCTTAAAAGCACAGTGTGAACCCTGGTGTTTTATTGTGAAGGCAGATGACACCAGTTTTATTTCATGTCATAAATTCAAGTTTTGGGAGCCGACGTATGACTGAGAATTCAGCTGTACGGATAGAAGGAGTAAAAAGAGCTTTCCTGTAGACGTTTAGGCTTAATTTATGCTTCCTAAGCATTGAACCTGTTCTTCTCTTGGTAAATATTCTTGCAGACTGCAGTCATCTGATCTAGTGGTCTTCTAGCTCTGTCAGTACCAAAACCAACTCCTAAGCTTGGAAAAAGCAGAGCAAACGCTTTGGCATCCAAGAATGTGGATTTTGGCAGTAAATAAAAAACGTTGAAGTGTATGCTTTGACTTTGATGTAGCTAAATATGTTGAAGCAAAGAGGCTTGAAAGAATGATAAATGCTCTAGTAGAAAACCCACCTCCTCCCAGCAGTCTAATGAATAATTTTCCCCACTCTCTTTTAACTTGTTTTGCAGAGGAGTAGAATAGAAATGCCAAAACACTAAACTTCTAAAACTGCACCAAGAAAAACCCTGTGAGCTTGAAGTCTTTCCACAGAAAGATGGAAGATCCTAGATATAATCTATTCCCTTTATAATCTGTATACCTAATCTCATTCATGCTGCCATTACAGTGCTTCAACATTGTGGTGTAGCACTGCATGATTGTTATCAGAGTGTTACAGCAGATACAGTTGAACATAATTATTGGATATATCCATTACCGGGATTTCCATAGTGAAACCATTGGGTTTTTGTGGTTGTTTAATGTTGTCAGTTTGAGTACGTGTGATGACAGATTAAGCCAGCCAGGTTGTTTTGTGAACCTAATTTTGGCTCCAGAAGCTATGCTATCACAGATGCAATTTTAACAAAGGCAGCATGTGTGGAGAAAAGTCTATAGTGGTACAAAATAACATGACAGTGCCTACACTGACTGGAGAATGCAGAAACAGTGGATGAAAGTCAGACTATACTAGATATGTACTTATACCACTGAGTGATTTTTTTGCACTGAGCAAGGAAAACAGAAAAGTAATTTGTGCAATTTTTTGTGTCAGCTTCTCTAACATTCTTGCTCATTACAGTGGTTGGTCTCTGTTCCCCACTCGTTTAGTTTTTCTTGCTGCTGATACTAAAGATATCTGTAGTTTAGAGGAAATTAAAGCAGTGTAAAGGTAGCAAGTGCTATGACAAGGCAGCAGTAAAAACCAGCCCTGGCTTACAATTAAGTTCTCCTAGTTCATCTTTCTTGCCCAAACAGCTGCATGTACTATTAAAGCAAATGTGTTTCTGTTCTGATTGAATGTTGACTTTGTGGGAAAGCCATCCCTTCTGTGACTGAAAACAGTTTACTTGAGATCTTGTAGGAAGGCCCAGACATCACTCAGTATTGTGTCATTATGAACAACAGCATAGAAACAATTGTGTATTTAAAAGACTGCGATCATAGCTGACATTAAAGCTGACTTTCAAATTCATGCAGCACAGTAGAAGAGGATTTCTAGTGTCACAAATGAGGGTGCTGAGAAGCTGATGTCCGTGCTCTGCACACTTCACAGGATCCAGTTTGTGAATTGAGTCTGTTAGTGGTTTCACAGCATTAAGTATGATTTTTGGAGTTCATCTTTTGGATTATATATGTCTGAAAGGAATTCAGCTCAGGCACTCTTAGATTGCTCTGCAATGTCAACCAGTGTATAAAAGGAGGCTACAAATGTCAGATTTTTTTCTAAAGTTCTTAAATACTGGTACAGACCCACCTTTTGAATCTATGTGTCAAACCTGGTGTAATAATAAGGCTGTTAAAATGCTGGGTTAGAAATTGACTTTGTGGTTCTTTAACACCTTTCTTTTCAGGGTCAAGATGTGTCCAAGATGAATGCATTACTGACCATTAGAGACAGGAGAAACAGTTCTAACAATTCTGTGATTATGATGCACAATTTTCTATGTTAGAGTACTCTTTCCTGACTAGGCTGTGCTTTTGGCTTGGGGACCATTCAGGGAAAACTTGCTATGTGCATCTGAAGCAATAACTGAGACATCAAGACAAAGGAAGAATACTTCATCGTGTAATTTCCAACAGAAATCAGTAAACAGCTCGAGGGTGAATGTTTTCAGGTACTAGAATATCATGAGCAGATAACACGCAGGCTGATAAATACACCTGTTAGCTTATACTTAATACTGCATAAACTTGCAGCCATCATCTTAGAAACCTGGCACTCTCAGTGGCTGGGAGTAGTAGGTTTAGAAGCTTTGGTAGGCTCCATCCTGCTACTTTATTCTGTACAAGTGAAATTAAATTCAAGAGTGAATGTTGCCTAGGTAGAGATGTGCAAAGCCTAAAGCCTTTGATTGATCTGATCAGCAATCTTCATGCTAATAATTCTTAGGGATTTTGGTACGAGTGGCTTTCACATCAAGAATTCTTGCATATTACTGTCAGATTCTGGTAAACCCCAGAAGTTTCTAAAGCCGGAAGGCTTGCTACCTGTCCAGTACAAGTTGTAAATGCTTCACGCTTTTAATTCAGTAGTTACACATGCACATCAGAATTCCAGTTAACATATGTAGTGATTGCCATATAAAAAGATTTATTTGGGCGTAGGAATAATTACTAATGATGGATGTCAATGGTTTTAACTTTCAGTGCATAGAACTTAGCTCTGCTTATAGGATTTTGTTAACACCTATCACCGAAGATTAACCTGATCTCCATAGTACAGGAAATTAAAAATCTTTTGACAGTCATCTCATGATTATGAGTGGGAAGGAAAGATGAAGAGTCTCTTAGCCTCAGCATGCACCTTTTTCTTCTGTTTCCTACACAGAGGTAGGAAAAGTTGTGGGGGTTTCATCTGGGTTATGGTGCTTTTTGCTTCCTTGTGTATTACTTAAGCTGAAAGTGCTTTTATATTGATAATTCAGCTTTCAAAGACGGTGCCTAGGAGTAGGTATGCTATTTTAATTTTTCAAGAGAGTCTTAATCCTTGGCTAATGCCCATAAATATTTAACAGTGGCTACTACAGCATGTCTTAGTTTTACAGATACATGTGGGCATTACCATAGTGCAGGTAATAAACGTAACATTGATGTGAGTAGAAGAATCTGGCCCTCAATAACTTCCTTCCTAATTTACTCTCTGCTAAAACTAGGTTTTGTGGTGTTTAGTCCCATCAGAACAAAACTCTTCAGGTGGCTCTCTTTCTGAAGGTTCCTTTAAAACATCATCCTGCTTTTCTGCCTTATCCCAGCCTTCTTTCTTTCAGAAGGGAATGGAAAGAGTAGACGGTGCTGTCCTGGGTTACTGAAATGGCGCTATAGTGTAATGTTTGCAGCGTTGACAGCCTGCTGCATAAGTTTCATCAAGAGCCAGTTTACCTCTGCTCCTTTCAAGATTTAAACTGAAGTCGGATTTTATGGTTGCTGATGGGAAATCTCTTCCTCAATTTTGTCTGTAATTCCTTGGAAATAATTCTGCACAGTGCTATCTTTGTTGCCCTGGTGGCACTGGATATAGGCAAGATTTATGTATATAGGTAAGGTGAATAAGTCAGCTGCCAAGGATTAGGTTCATTGTGTTCTTTATACCTACTCCACAGGGCCACGGACTTGCTAGTTTTGTGGCAATTTAGAGAATTAGTAGCTGCATCAGCTTTTAATGAGTGGAATACCGAGCTTAGGATTTGATTTTTCTTAAGGCCTCATCTTTATTTTTCTGAGACACAACAAGTCCTGGTAGAAGAATACCTTCTCTTTTTCTACCAGAAAAGAAACCTGATGTTCTAAAATCATGTACCTGCTTCTTTCATGCAGTTTATAGGTGTTTCATCTCCTTGGTGGAAAAGTGAAACTAAAATGCAACACATACCCTATCATGCAGCTGTGGGAGCTCAGATGCTAAACTCCCTTTGATAGCCTACTTTTTGAAAGTAATTGAAACTAGGCCTATTAATTTTTATGAACCTTTGGCTGTAGTATGCATATTTTTAGACATAACCTATGTCATGAAATCCTATGTTTGGATCTGAATTTTTGACAGTTTAAGGAATGCAAATGCTAGATTGGGCTGCTTACATTCTCAGCTCTCTTGCATGCCTGTAGTATTGCCTTTGGAATGACATTCTAGATGGAAACTGGAAATAGTAAATAGTTAAATTCTCCTTAGTAGGAAAGGAATGGGGGCAGTTAAAGGTACTTAGATGTTAAGTGTTTTCTGCATTTATGGTTGCGGAAGTATTTATCTGCTTTTCAGGTAGAGAGCCACTCTTCCAATGATTATTTATGCAGTTTCATGGTAGGAAGTTGCTATAATTCATCACGGAGCCTGGTTTATGTGTTCTTGATTCAACATATAAAACTCTACAACAACAAAAATGCTGTTTCCTTGCTCCTAAATTCTCCAGCTCTTTCCCCTATGCATTAGGTGCAATGAAGTGGAATGAAGCATGGTAAGTATTGCTTTAAAATCTTGGATATGCCAGACCCAGCCCTGGTCAACTGCTGTGAAATCACAGAAGGTGCAGCAGACAGTTGGGCTTTGAGGGACAGCAGGTGCTGGTTTAAAATAAATAAGTACAGGAAGATTTGCTTAAATGGGAAGAATCTTGTTTACACCTCGAAGCAGATGCATCAGGAGAGGTGAAAACTTCAAGTACAACAAGTGGAGAAAGGTAAAGTAAGGTCTGTGTTGTGGTAGTTCTGTACTTTGATGTACACAGTGTGCTTATGAGATACTTCACTGTTGAAGAAGAAGGAACAGAAAAAAATCAGACTCAAAAGGAAATTAATTTTGAAGGTCGCATTCTTGAATGTCAGAAATCAGATCTATAAGAAAAAAATGTAATGTCAGCTGTGAGGGGTTTTGTACACGATCTAACAGCAGATTTCTGTGGTTGAAAATAAACCTCCCGTATTTGTCATTTAGTGCTATTTCAAAACATCTGCTACTTTATTTTGTACCACAGAAAGGAGGAGTATGAAAAGAGGAAAAAATAATGCTGGTGAATGAGACAGGAGCAGCTTAACCTTTCCTTTGACTTTTCTAGAAAAATCCAGTTAAATTTATTTTTTCTAGGAAGTTGTTAGAGGAGGAGACAGAAGGTGGAGGTGGGCATGACACAGCTTTGAGGCACAAAAATTAGCCCAAATCTTCATTTAAACTAGCCGACTTTGTCCTCTTTAACAGTGTAAATTAGAAGCAAGTCAAAGTCCACTTACATGGTGCAGTGACTAGGGAGTGCAAAGAGCCCTATGCCTGCAGGCTCTGGAAATAAAAGTAGCATCAGCCAGACAGAATTTACCAGACCAAGCCTGACGCTGCATTAATGTGAGTTCTGAGCATCCTGGACCCACACTGGTATACCGCATCATGCATGGGAATTTTATCTCTGGCCTGTAGGGACCTTGCTCAATTCAGTTTCTTCTAAACAGAAGTGGACTCGACCAGATATCCACCTTTTGAATAACAACCAACATCTGAAAACTGAATATTTGGTTCATTGTGCTAGCAAGTAGTCTGACAATTAGAGAATGTAGAATTTATAGCTGACCCAAACTGTTATTAAATTAGAAATCTGGATAACTATCTCTAAGATGCATGAAAATCAGATTGAGACACTTCTACTTGAATTTGACTTTATGGTTCTGAACAGATTGGAGCTTTAATGACATCACAGATGGAGGCTGGAAATAGGTTAGTTCTCAGGAGATATTCTTATCTAGAATTTTGAGGCCTGCTTTCTATCCTAAGTTTCATATAAACATGTGACCAAGTGGAAAAATGGTTTTAACTACTGAAGGTAAGGTTTAATGTTTGTCTCTTAGAATTAAAAAGGGAAAACAAAGTTGGTGTTACTGTCATTGTCTGATACTTCAGGAATGGTCCTCGGTTAGGAGTCATCCCATTTTGCTTTTTCTATGCGTGTTTACCACGAAAGGTAGTTCTTAGTTGACCAGAGATATTTAAGGATTTCTGTAGTAGTTGCAGATTTTCTTAGACTGCAACATGGTTTTTTGAAAGAACTTTCTGTATTAAGAATAAATCAACTTTCTGCACCTGACATTGTACCACAGTAATGAAGCTTCAAAATGTTTCCTCTGAAGTCTTTATAAAGTATTCAAGTGCAAGACAGTAAATTCTTTGATAAAATAATAAACACAATTATGTGATCTTGCTAACACGAGCACATTTTGGTGTCAAACCCTTGGAAACTTGTAGCACAATCCAAAAACTTTAGGTGATTCTAAGTTGAAAATCAATGCCCCCATTCTGAACAACTGGCAGCTGAAGCAATGTCATTGTGTCAGTTCTGAGCCAGAGTGTCAGCATGGAAAAACCTGTGTTAAACAACTGTTTTCTGTTCATGCTGTGGAAGGCAGTCCTTGCTCATCCATGTCCTAGCTAGACCTTTCAGCTAAAGAAGATGACATTGAAAAGTTACCTCCTCCTTTTGCTCTCTCTCTGACATGCAGCTAAAAGGGAATGTCGGAGGAAGGGAAGAGGTTGGTACTATGCAAGGTGTAAGTTAGAAGGGAAAGAAACCAGTCCATGGAAAATTTTATTTATTTAATTATTTGGTTGGTTGGTTGACCTGTCTTGTCTGATTTTATTCAGGGATTCTACAATAGAATGATATGGAATACCTCAGGAAAAATGTAGTATGATTCTGTAATTTCTGTATTACAATAGGATACTAGTTGTAACGTATTGACAGAGTTTCAGTGCTGGTTTGTTGAAGTACAACTCTATAAAGCTAGAGTCAGAATATATAATATTTCTGGCAAATGATCTGGTTTTGTGTATCAGAATCAAGGATTCTCATTTTGGCTGCCACTGGTTTATGTCCTTTTTGGTAGTTTCAAAGCGAATGATACAGGCTAAGTTTTTCAAAGGTGCCTACAAATGATATGCTTTTTCATTGTGTATAGAGGAATATAAGGAGGGCAGTTTGGGACCAGGGAAAGTCTTTGTCCCTATTGCCTCTGCTTTGTTTGTTCAGTAGCTATTTAAGCGTTTGGTTTCATTTGTGGTTAAATCAATATTGCTAATGGGTATATGTGATGAGGTGGTTAAAAGAAGAATCACAAACCATTTAGGAAAAAACTCCAACCAAACAAAAAATTACTCATGTGAAAGCAGTGTCTGATTTGATGCAGGCCTTAAAGCTCCACAGAAGCTTGCAATTCTTTTATTAGGTAAAGCCATAGAAGTAGCTCAGTTGGTGCATGCCAAGTGCAGATATCTCTACTAATTGGAAAAGGAAATGGGAACCAGTAGAAATAACCTCTTCACAGGAGTTTATTTTAACCATGAAATTAGGAAACCGGGTTAAGAAAGTTCTGGCTAATGCTCAGGAGCAGTTAACCTAGAACTTGTTTGAAACTTAAGCAGCCACCACTAGTTGTACTGAGAAGGAAAAAGGAAAGAAGTCCAAATAAAAATGTGCAATGTGGACAACCAAAATAAATATGCAAATACTCCCCAAGATATTTTTGCATAATAAGAAGTGTTATTAGCTTTTTGAATAGAACTGGATTCCCATCCTTTTGTCATCCTTTGATGGCAACATAAACAGGGGAGAGACATAATGCATGTGTATTCTGTTTTGTCCAACTTCTTAATCCTTCTTCCACATGGGTTCTTGCAGGTTCATGTTTGCTGTAATGAATTTCAATTCCGCTATGTTGACTTACAGTAATAGAGAGTTTGGACTAGGTTTTTAAGAGGCTGAAAGGAGTTATCAACAAGTATTCAAAGGCTCTTTGATAACCACTGTGGAATAATTGGGATATTTTGGTAGATTCAAAAGAATAGCAACTCACTGAGGGCATTAAATTGGGCTAATGAAAGAAAGCCTTTTCCTTTGAACCAATAAAATGTATTAGATGTTGCAATAATCTGTCTGAAATGGTTTTGAAGCCCTTTGGCTTGATTTTATTGGAAGCTAAATTGGACCATACACATGCCATGCTGTGGAAGCAGTCTTGAACTGGTGTGGGGAAGGATTAAATTTTTTGTTACATCTTTTTGTGCTCAGCTCTTGCAACCACGGGGGAATTCCTAGAGTCTGAAAGAAAGAATTGCCTGAATGGTCCTGACTCTGCCTAGTTGAGATACATTGACTTTTGTAGAGGGGTGGGGGGAAACATGAATCTAAACAGTCTTTCAGTGATTCCCCAGTTTGAGAATGGTTCCTGATGGTAAAACCTTTCCTGTGTTCTCTGATGTGTCTGTAATGGCTGTAATTATCTGTTACAGTTAGCAAGATATTGATCTAGATGGGTCATTGGCCTTATCTTTTGCATGGTAACTCCAGTGATCTGGGTGTTTTCTTTTCCTTTTTTTCTTCCCCTGAAAAGATTTTCATGCAAAACAACATTGAAATTGTTCTGTTCAAGTAGTAATGAATATTTCCTGGCGGACTGTGGTGCTACTTGACTTCAGGTTTCATTTATTATCCTTCTGAAGCAGTAGAGATGGGATCATTGGAACATCACATTTTGGTCCCTTTCTGTTATGACCACCTATCATTGCAAAATGACCACAAAGGTTTTTACAACTTCCTGGGCATTTCTTTTTAAGTGTTTATTTTCTGTTTGGGTTTGAGCCACTGTTTCAGTGCTGTAGAGAAATGGCATCCGTTATTAAAAGTTTCCTCTGGAAATGTCTAGGGGGAAAAAAAAAAACAAAACACTTTATTAGGTATGGCTTTTCCTCCTTTGTTCTTTTTAGCTGTGCTTATCACAATACCAACATTTCATTCTTCATAATTGGACAGCCATAACTTGTGTCTAGTAGTTTAGTGTAAAATATATCTAAATATATTTATATTGTAACTCTAAGGTGTTCTGCCTGCCTGAAGTCTGTTTCTCTCATGCCTTCCTGTTAGTAGAAGACAAAAGATTGTGTTTTGCGCTGTCAGAATGGCTACTTCTCATATACAGTGTGATGCAGCTTTTTCTTGTGGTCACAATTCACTCAGAGGACAATTTGTCTTCAGATGTTGCATGGTTTTGCCCTGTTTTACAGAGATTGCCACTAAACCCAAGAAAGCTTCTCATAGCTTTTCTGTCTTCTTAAGCAAAAGTGCCAACCTACTGAATTTTATTTAGCATTGTTTGATGTTTATTCTTGTATTTGGAGATTTCTGTTGAAACAAATTAGGAACAGAAAGTTTCCTAGTAACCACCAAATCCTTCAACTTTCATGTAACAGATAAAGTGAGGGCTGTTTGTTCTAGTGTGCCTGTGGCTTATCAATGCTGTTGTCAGAAAGCAGGCGCATTTTCAGGGAGACTACAGGTGGTGTTGACATTTATGGGTCCCATTTTCTCTAAATAGGCTGCTTTAGAATCAAGGTAGTATTCAAAAGATGACTTTCAAACCCGTTTTATTTATCTTTGAATGGAGAATTTTGTGCATTCAGGCAATTAGCATTTTTAACAGGTTGCACTTTAGAAAGAGGGTAAGAAAGTCGGCACCCACAGCTCCACCATCAGGGATTAAGTAACTTTTAAACTGGAGGCATTCTCAGATCACTGTAATTAGCTCTCCAATACAACTTTGCTCCTAAACTCTGTTAAAATGACATTAACTTCAGCAAGTTATTTGCACAAATCCCGACCCCTGCTGTAGTGCTTCATGGTTGTGGTTTGTGAGGAACATCATTAAACATGAAAGATGATGTTACTTTTAAAAGATATTTTTAGTGCAAATTATTACATGCCAAAACAGACAAAACTTTTCTCCCTAAATACTGAAGGCCTCATTTTCCTGCCTGTCATCCCTGTACAGCTGTGCCTTTACCAGCAGCGACTCCAGCAGCGCAGGAGCACCCATTCACATCTCTTTGAAAGGCCATCTGAGTTTTTGTTCCAATGTGTTTGCATGTCAGGGAGCGTTCACAGGGTGGCAGAACTGGCAGGTGGGATGAAGGTGATGGGATGATAATACCTTTTAGAAAGAACAGGTTTTAAAATGGACATGTAGAAATTCAACTTCTTTTAACTGCTCTGACCTGAATATTTTTGACTGATGCAGTGGGTGAATGGAGGAAATGAAGTAGGACACAGGATTAGTAACCACAGAAGTCACATTGGTGCTGCGTGAGTAGTTTACTTGCTATTTAACGGTTGTGGCAAATTGTGCTAGACTGGTAGGAGGTATTATAAGTAGCAGGACTAATTTCCTTGCAAATCATTCTCCAAGTACTGCATGACTACAGTACCAAGTGCCTGCTATGTGTAGGTCAGAAACCTATGAACATAAAGCACACTAGCCAGCATCTTTGTGGTCCATATTTCAGTAAAGGCAACAATTTACTGAGCATTTGCTGTCCCACAGTAAATGCCAAGCCCATAGTATTCTGTGGAAAGTGCAATGCGTGTGGTGCAATGTGTCCTTATGTGGTAGCTTGAAGGACAGGTGAAATAATTTAATTGCAATGAAGTAAATGTTTGCAAGGCAGATGGGAGTTGGTTTTAGTGGTGCCATAAGAGAATGACCACTAATTCCCTTTATTTGCACCTTTTCTTTCCTCTTGTCAAGGTTGACTTTCCTGACTTGTTTTTCCTGCGCTAGGTAACAAAGAACAGGTCTGCTGCAAGGACCAGGGCACCCAAAACAATCTGAACATCATCTGATGAAGTGAGTCAATACCAAATATTGCACTGACCTTAGATCTTATTTCCACATCATTACATCTCTGTTTAAAAAGCTTTTCACTACACCAGCTGTGTGTTGCTATTTCAAACATCCTTTTAGGGCATACTAATTTGGAGAACACATCTGAGGCACAGTTTTAATAGCTGGAACATTTTATTTACTTATGGTTTTTAATTCTTGGGTAACTCCACCAACTGTGTGGGTTGTTTTCCACCCTATTAAGAAATAAGTTCCATCTGGGGCAGAGTAAAAGCTGAAGAGGTTTTAGGCCAGGTGATATATTGTGGTTTTTGTTTGTTTGCCCCCACAAAGTAGCAAGTGAAGAATCCTCATGAGAATTGAAGTCGTTTCCTGTGCCATGAGTTTTAAAAATGGTAAGCTGTATCTTGCTCAGTTGTAAATCTTAACATGAATTAAAGACAAACAAAACTCATCTACAGTGTTACCACATGCCTCGGGCAGTATAATGAGAATGATTTTTCCTTTAATAAAGAAATTACTTGTTTAGAATTAATGACAACATAAGGCACTTCACATCACAATAGAAATAGCCACTGAAGTTATAATCTTTAAACTTGGAAACCTAATTTTGAGCAAAGGAAGTCACCAGAAGTCTCCCTGGACACTGAAGAAGTCTTATTTAAATTCCAGGGGTTTGAAATGCTTTGCAATTTGTAAACCTGTGATATGAATTTGCACTTCTATTAAAGGCACCTCCCAAGGCCCTTCAGGTGAAAGTCTGTTTTTCAGATGGGCAAATTAAGGCATGGAATAATTAATTAGTTGTTCCAGGTCACTTAGCTCAGGCCAAAACTATAATAAGAGCCTCCCAGATGTCTGATAGGCAGCAGATCAGTAAGCAAATGGTTTCTTATGTTCTTTGCTTTAAGACCATGCTGTAAACTTTTACTTTTTGCGCTCTTTGTGAAGAAAGCAAATAACATTTCTGCATTTCACTTCTGGCTTGTGTTAAATGTTGATATTTTAAATACATGCTTGATTGGTTTTCCTTCTTTCCTTCTCTCTCTCTCTCTTTCCTTGCACATGAACTGAAGCAGAGTAATCATATGTGGGTTTGCCAGAGAGGCTGTTATCTCTGTGACTTATGTGTTCTGTACTTAAGTCTCTCTTATGCTGTGTTCTCATGTGTTTGGTCTGCAAATATGTCACATCTGAATGTATTGCATATGGTGTGCCTTACACATACTGAATAGCTGATCTCTGTGAACTTTGTTCCTAAAACTAGGCTTACCCAATTCATAAGGCATGCTGCATTTGACCAGTAATTGACCAGTGATTGCTTAATCTGATATGTTATCTTTTCCCTATGCTTTTAGGGTGTCTGCTACTATCCGATGGCTGTACTCCTTTCCTTTGCATTATTATACGAGGATCATAGAGAGTTCCTTCTGCACAGAATAATTATTTGTTATTATTATCTAATAGTTCAAGAAATACATTTGTATGTTTATAACTGTAAGGGTAGCACCACAGTCGTAAAAGTCTAAAAGAAATGATGCAGTGATCATCAAACAGTTGCTGCTTTTTAACAGGCAAAACCAATTCTTTCTTTCAGGCAGTCCAAGAAAGACCAGACAAAACCAGAGACCTGTGTAAACGTGACATGCAGCCTGCTGCCTATGACAAGGGACAGTTGTACTGTGTTCATTGGGCAACAAAGCTGCAGGCTCTGTAGTTTGGGCTATACTGTGATTGTATGGCATGAAACCTCTTTGACTTGAATGAATTCAGTAGTTTGTTTTCATCAAAGTAGCATTCAGCAGCAAATAGTAGAAAATGAACAAAGGAAACATAAAAAGCAACAACAATATTGAATATAAAATTTCTGTCATTTGTCCCAATCGATCATTTTGCACATTTTTTCTGTGTAGAAGTGATATGAAGCAAATAGTAGCTCCAGTTGAACTGTATCACCTCACTGTATCTTTGTAATTAAAAAAGCAGAAGGTGTCAGCACCAGATTTGTAGCTTTCAGAGCAGTCGCATCTCTGGAGTTCTTAGCAGATGAATCCAAAGGTATTAGGAAGACTGTTTCTAGGTGCCTTTTGTGATGTGTTATTGCTAGGTAGCGGCCTTTGACCGCAGTTACTATTAGGCCTCTGAATGTATTCAACTTTGTCTATTCCTATATATTAAATACTTCTTCCTATGCCAGGTCATAGCTGCTTTATCTTTGTTCATATTTGTATCATTGTAGCTGTGCCTTTGAGGAAGGCACAAAAGGAAGGAGGGCTTTGTTTGTGCTTACTCCCCACTCTCTACACACCTGCCCTGGGGTTTGTAAATGGTTGCTCCTCATCTTGAAGTCCTTACTTTCATGTGGAAAAAATGCACTTTCTCAGTCATATGTTCTGTTGAATTTCTGTTGTCGCCTAAAGGTCAAACAACACAGCCTGTTGTAGAATTGCAGAGAATTTCTATTTTTTAAAAAAAAACTGCTTTTTTTTTCCTCTTATTTTATATTTTTACCTTAAACAAACCTGATAAATCCAGGGAAAAAAGTGAAATAGATCTGAAATCTCGTTACTTCCAGTTCTTTCCCCAGAATCTGTAACCCGGTACTGTCCCAGCCTATGTTAAAAGTTCATAAATAGCCTAGAGAAATACATATAATTGTTTCATTAATTTCAAGATTATAATTAAGTCATCTTCAACGTTTCAATTCTCTTTTCACAGTGTCTCTATGAATAAAACATCTCCCAGTGGTATATTGTCTATTTTTTAGACATCTTTCAGGATTCCTCTCCAAACTCTTTCTAAATAAAGATACCGTCTTGAACAGTACAGTAGGTCAGTTTGCTTTTTACAGATTAGGATTTCTGTCGTTAATTGGACAGTTTCTAAAATATGGTAAATCAGGGATTCATAATTGTGTCATAAAAGACAAATACATGAATGAATTTTTCATGCATTCTTGATTTGTTAAAATGTGTTCGTTCCTCAGTGGATAGTGAAAAATAGGCATGATACTAAAAAAAGGCCTTCATTTGTAGGCATAGCAGTGAGTAAAAGCTTTAAAAGTAGTATTAAAGGCTGAAGAAAATCTTCAGGTGAGAGAAAGAAAGCTTGGTTTAGTGCAAGAGTAGTACATAGATTTGGGACTTCATGGGGTTGCAGTGGGCAGACCTTCTCAGATGTGGGTTCTGAGGGAGGATAAATGAGATTTAGGAGGTTAAAGGGTGACCACAGAAAGAGCAATGATTGTGGCAGGTGTACATAGAGGGGAGTGAAGGGGAGAAGGGAAAGCAGAAAGGATTTTTGTGGCTCAATTGGAACTATGTTTGGCACTAATCAACTCCAGCTGCATTTAGCCCCTGGAATCAACAGCCCTTATTAGGGATTAAGGTCAAGCAGTTTAACACTTCTGGGTGTCACATTATCAAGTGACTCAACCAAATGTCTTTAATTAGGTGCACATGCTCCATATGCAGCATGTAGACAGAGTGAAACACTTCTGGAATGTGAGGTTTAGTGGAACCAAGAAGGTGGTTTAGGATTTGTGTAATTTGACAGCAGGAAGTTCTTATGGAAAGAGAAGCTTAGTTTGAAAAAGCTGGAAAATCAGCTGAGAAATACAGCTTGATATTTTGTGGGTTAGGGAGGCTGGGGAGCTAATGCAAAGTTTTTCATTCTTAGAACTCCTCCTCCTCAGCTACCTATATGTTGTTTAAAACCCTGATTTGTCACCAGAAACTAAGTCACTTGCAAAAGCCGCTTGGGTTGGGTTGGGTTTTTTTTTTATCCCCTACAAAAATGTAATTCTAATAAAAGTCTTTTTTTTTTTTTTTTCCTTTTCTTTTCTAGAAGACATATTTGTATTTACAATCAGGTGAAAATGCTTCAAATTCATAAGAACTGTGTGGACAACTTCAGTACTTCTTTTTAATTCAAAAGATGACAACTAATCAATAATGCATATCTTCTCTGTTTGTTATTGGTTGGCTGCAAAACACAGAACCATGCTTTTGCATATAAAGCACAGCATCATTAAATAAAGAACAGTTTATTCCATTGGCTTTCTAATTTATAATACACAGCAGTATCAAAAACTGAGCAAAGACTTTTTCAGTTAAAATACTTTCGTTTTATCATTAGTGGCGACTCAGACTTCAGCTATGAAATCTTCTGATTTTACAGACATTGAATCAAGGTCCTGTTGAAAGTCCATCTCTTTGTGTTGCAATAGAATTGCTATTCTTACTGGTTTTTGGTTTTATGTTTTAGAAGGAGAATAGCTGGAAAAAGCAATTACTTTGTTTTCTTAGTTTGCATTTAGTTCTAATAATAAATGTCTTAGGAACTCTGAACTAGATCTTTAGCTGGGCTGCTGAAATGAGTATAGATGTAATTTCAGTTTCTCTCAGTATTGGTTATTCTAATACCTCTGTCTTTTCATGTAGTAATAGAGTTTAACATGATTGAACTGAAAATGAATTCTTTATGTGGAGTAATGATGGAAGTTGGTTTTTCCTCTTCTTTTGTCTCCTTTTTCATAGTTTGCACCCCCAGTGTGATAATGGAGTAACTTAAATGATCCCGCTTCTCCTTTCTCTGCTGGCCTTCTATGGCAAGGGATGGTACCACTGGCTGGAACTCTAAGTGTACCTGTTGGGCAGCCACTACCAATAGATACTGGGTCTCTCACACCCAGAAACCAAAGTTTCACAAAACCTGTAAGAATAAAATAACTGCCAAAAACTTTGTTGAAACTCACTTGCTGATTCCAGAATTGTACTGGGACATGAAGTACTGGCAGGCAGACAGATGGATAGCGTGAATGCTTGATTGGCATTTCCTCTGGAAACAGAACTTAAAATAGTGTGAAAATCTGTGTATTTATTTGACCAGACCAAACCTATATCTAGTACAGGGTGCTGTTGCCTATAGCGGCCAGCAGTGGATGGCAAAAGAGAAATATAAGGCTGAGGTGAATACCAACAATATTTCCCCATAATACCTTTTGCTTTCAGGAGCTTTTTGGGTTCAGAGCTTCCTGAGCTAGAAGGTTTGTATTTGTGTTTAATAGCCCTTGATGGAAAACGTGTGGAAAGAAAAAAGCAGTTGAGCCCATGTACAAGTGAAACTAACTTTGTTGACCTCTGCTTGGTGCTTTTTGGAAGTAGAAACCAGTAGCTATTTCTTAATTATAACGTTCTTTTGGTTTATGCGTGTGAAGATGAGAGAGAGGGAACATAATTGCCGGCTTTATATTTCAGCTTTGGTTTTTACTAGTTCTCCATTAATTCAGTGCAGGTTTGATGTTGCACTCTGAAACAATCTGTGTGTGCATACTTAAGTACTAGCTAGTGATGTTTTTGTAATGTCCTTTCCTTACAAACAGTTTACTGTAGTTATGAAGTTGTGAATGCTTAGAGACTTTTAATAAAAGGAGGGTTCATATTGCATTCTTACTGTAGCTGGTGATTTATGATATGAGGTTTGCTATGCTGGGGGTTGTATTTGTCCATTTTTCTATTTCATACTTTAACTTCGATGGCCTGCACATTTCCCTGTAGGAGATAGCGTTTGAACCTGGATATAAATCTCAGAGTGCTGATGTTGGCAGAGAGAGGTGTTCTTCTCTTAGATGCTCTCTGCGTAGCTATGCTCAGTGTTGCATCCTGCGGAAGTCCTGGGAGTGCAGTTTTTAACTGATGTTTTACAATGTCAAAGAGTGAGCCTGTACCAAAGGAAGAGAATTAAAAAATATGCTGCTCAAAAGCCGTACCCTGAGGGAGTGGATTTATGTCTGTGCGAGCATTAAGGGAAAACAACAAACCAGAAATCACCTGCTTGTATTTGCCTGCTGAAAGAAATTTAACTTCAGATCTGAATGTAACAATGATGGGAGGGGAGAGGGAATATTTTTAGCTTCCTGATTTTTATTTGGTATCCCTCAGGGAGGAGGCAGCCAGGAGATTAAACATTTGAACCTTCTGAACCTTCACAGGACAAACACTATCACCCCTTGTTGGGATGTTGGTTATTTGTTGCCTTAAAATGCTGACAAAACAGTGTGTCATGTCTTAGGCTAGCTCTTTTCACTGGGCTGGGCAGCTACTTTAGGAAGCTTGGAATGACCGTTACCCTTCATTTGGTGCTTTTACATGGGATGGATTATATGGGGTAGAGTGCTCTATATACTCTGCTTTGGGGGAGGAGGATCCTGAAAGTTGTGGTTCCTGTCTACCTCTATTACTACAAGGAAGACTCTTTTGATGAGTTATTTATTAAATTAAAAAAAAATGTAGTGCTTGCAGTTTTTGGAAACAGTCTTTTTCATTTTCATTGGAAATTTCATTTAGAAGACAAGCGCTGTGAAGGCTTCAGATTTTAATTAAATCATGTCCATTTTTTCCAATTTGTCTTAACTACATGGGAAATATGAACTGAGATTAGTGTTGCATGAAGAGAGAAATCCATCTCTTGAGTTGCTGAGCTTTCTAGGAGTTAAATTTTTCCGAACATAAATCTGGCTATTCTTGTTGAAGCTAATTATTCACTTGTCCATGGTGCTCAGATGCTATGAAACAGAGATGATAGACTGCAGTTACTTAATGTGGATGGGGACAGCCAAAAAATATGCATTTAAATATTTTCAGGCCAGTTATAATTTATTGTAGTACTTGGCAAAGCATGAGAGGTGCTTTCAAAGTCCCCCAAAAAAGTGCAGCTCAGTACTCCAAGGAGTATACAGTAAGTCAGATGTATGAAGGGCAGAGATATTTAATTGGGAAAGTTACAAATTCTCTTGGATGTGGAAGAATATTAAGGACTCCTTACAGTTTCGTTTCCTTGTGTGCTGGTATGACACTGTTCTCTTTCTTGTGGACTGGAAGATAGTCGCCTTTGAGCTCTATACTGAGATTTTTCCTAATAACCATTGATGTGGTTTAGTGGGAGGTGCCCTTGCCCATGGCAGGGGGGGTTGGAACTAGATGATCTTAGGGTCCTTTCCAACCCTAACTATTCTATGATTCTATGATATAAAACAGTTCCAAGGCAGTATGTTTCAGGTAGCATAATAAAGTCTGATGTTCAGGGGATGAGTGGGAGCTGTCAGTGCTTCTCAAAAGTTGTTAATATAGTCAATATTTGGGTCACTACTGCTTCTGTTAATGTGTCAGGTTTTTTGTCTCCAAAGTCTTTGAACTCTTGCTGGACCTCATACTCAATTTGCATGGAAATGTGGAAAACTGTATAAAGCTACTTTCTTTGTATAGCAGTAAACTTCCATTTGATTTATTCTGATTTTTTTCAATTGACATGGGTTACACCAATAGCCTACAGACCAACAAAATTAATTACAGTAATAAAAATAGGCCTTTTCCCAAAGAGGAATCAGGCTTTTTCTGTTGATGATCTGCAGATGATAAAAAGATTAAAATAAAAGTCAAGATAAAAAAAGTCTTGTATGTGAGAACTGTTAAATGTCCCTGATAAAATGGTTATTTCTTTATATTAGTCATGGTTTGGACTAACTCTGTTTCTGATATTACCTGCATCTAGGAGCAATTAGACTGTTAAATTAGGAAGTATCATTTCAGTAAGTGACATAAAGATGCTTTTGCTAAGACAGTAGTATATTAAGCAAGATCCATGACATGGCTGTACAGGGTAGGAATTTGAAGTACTTCCAAGCATGATTTAGGCACTAACTGTAATAAGTACGGAATGGAAAACTTCCACTGTAGCACTTTTCATTCTTCCAGGTCTGGACTTTTCTCCACTGAGGCCTAGAGAAGCCTGGAAAGACTCAAGGGCATCAGCATGGCAATGGTTTATGGGAAGTCTTTATGCACACTGGTTCCACAAAAACATTTTTTATCACTTTTTTGTATGTTGCTGCTGCTTCAGGAGTAAGTCAAAGCTCAGTATATCTGCAGGTCACGTTGCCAATATCCCGTTAGATTAGTATCTGTGTCAACTGATGATAGCCTCATAAGATAGCTGTTGGTACCACAATAAGCACAGCTGTGATTCATCTGTGGGGCTGACTTCTATTGTGTTGCTGAAGAATGTAATTGGAAAGCAAAAGACATCATGCCAGCAGTGCTGACTGAAGATTGTCTGCAGAAATCCTGTGATAAGAGAAATACAGGATGGAAAGAATTTTGTGCATCTTGGCAACAATATTGCAACCATGCTTCAAGGGCAGAATTTAAGTCGGCCTTGCAGAAGGATGCAGACAGGTTATAGGAAAGACAGCCTCATAAGACTGGCAAAGCTTTTTCCTAGGTCGTGCATATAAAAGTGAATCCTGGGAAGTCTAACGTATGTCTGTTGTGAACCCGTGCTTGTGATGCTTTGTGTTAAATTTTTTACACTCAAGTTTGCAGCCTTCAAACGCTGCTGTTCAGAACAGTAGGTCCCAAAATAGGTAGTACTATTGAAATGGTAGGTCAGGAATGAATGCTTGGCTGTTAGGAAAGTATCTGCGGTGTAAACGCTGCAGTATAAGTCCTAATATTGCCATACTTAGCCAAATGACTGCAGTAATATGATTTTTTGAATCTGTCACCTCTTTGTGAAGAGATAGTGTGCTAAAAAACTATAAAAAGGGATATTTGCCTTCTCTTCTTACTGAAAGGGTGTGAGTAACCCAGACAGCTAAGATACTTAGCATGCTTCAATCTAAACTTTTCCATAGGTAACTACAGTAGCTGAGATTCCTGCTGTAATAAGTCCAGTGGATAACCACATGCAAGAGATTGAGTGAGATTGAGTGGTACAGACACCCAGAAAGGACAGAGATTGTTTCCAGCAATATAAAACCTGAAAGCAGCAAAGAAAAATTGAAGGAAAGAAGACTTAATGTTGTATTTTAGGACAAAAAATACCTAAATAAGTAAATTTCAACAAATGATGAAACTGTTTCCAAAAGGGAAATGATGAAAGCCTCATCTCATTATAAGTGAACTAAACGTGCCAATGCACTGTAATGAGAATTTCTGCATCATCTGCTGACAGACATGTTAGTGACATGATAAGTCTTTGATGTTTTACACTTTTCTGATTCCAGAAATATATTCACAAAGTGAAATCTGTTTTCTTCAGAAACAGTAATATTTGGGGGGCCTGCCTGCATACATCAGGCAGCATTAGAAAAGAATATCTGAAAGGACAAGCTTGAATCTCTTTTCTGCCATACCATATGTCATTGGTGAGCTTGTTAAAATATTGCAGTATTTCCAAACCTTTCGTCTTTTTTGATTGTTGACTTATTTTTGTGTTAACCTATTACTTTTCTTTGACCTGATGCCATACCAGTTTACTTGACTGAAGGGAGGCACCTGCTGCTGTTAGAGCAATGTGACAGTGGGTCTTCAGTCGCTAGATACCTTCAGGACCTTTTAAAACAAATGTACGCAAATTTTCTTTTCATAGTGGTTAGAAAGTTTGAGATGGATGTAAATCTGTGTGCAGTATTCTTTATCTACCTGTTGACTTCTTCACTCAGGGGCGTTCCCAGGGTCTTGTGTCTTCAGCTAATGGAAGTTTCTGTTGCTCTAGAGGCCTGAGCTAAGCATGAATCTGGTACAAGTGACTTAAAATATACTGCTTCTGCAAAGAATTCATGCATGAGTACTTGCTTGGGTTTCTTTTTGGTGATTGGCAGTGATATAAGATTGAAGGAGAAGAGTTTGGCTTGTTCAGGTTAGGTCCTGTAAATGATCTCTAAGCATTGCTTTAGTGTCCCCTTAGGTGGCTGTTCCAGTGCGTGTCCTTATTTTCCAGTTGCTATCTGCTGTACACTGGGAATAGTCCCACTGCCTGTGGTGTGTAGAAGTCATTAGGAGCTCAGTTTTGAATCGAGGAGTAACAGAGAAGGCAGTGATGGCAAACTGATAGTATCTACTTTTCTCTCAATTATAGGTATCCCTAAACTTGAATAGGATTGACAATATATACCATGAACTAAGATACATTAAAGCTCAATTAACTTGCTTATATCTCTCTAGTTGTTCTTTGTCTTTTTCTTTAGTGAGATTTGAATTATATTTTTCAGGGCTTAAAGATGTTAGCATTGTTGTTAAACCACACAGGTATGGGATTTTCATATCTTAAAATGGCTCAGGTACACTGGTACAATATTGCTGTTCCTATGTAAATCATTTGAAGCTGAAGCTCTCTGCTGTATTAGTTGAACTTGTATTTGCAAAGGACTATTTCATAAAGGCAAGGATACAAATGACTTTTCTATTCCATTTAGTCAAATAAACAGACAAAAGGGCATAAGTCATGTTGGGACTGCTATAGGTAGGAGTGTGTGTGGGTTAAAGTATTTAAATCAAGCATATGTTTCCACAGTGGTGAAATTGCAAGGCTTTTTTATTTGTCTCTAGTAAGGAAATATTGCAAGAGCAAACCCTGTGCATAAATTATGATCGAAAACTGATGTGTGAAATGCAGCTTTTGGATGTACTGGGCGCAGGAAGTGCTGAATTCTTTTAATGAAAAAAATTTATCAGTGTCTTTGGAATATGGTGCAGATCATCTTGAATTTTGTGAGTTACTGTTTTCCTGATGAGAATTTCACCTGCACAGAAGAAACAAAGAAATCTGTAGGGCTTTGGGGAAGAATAATTTTAATTGCCAAATACCGTTAAAAAAATATAAAAATTGTAGGGTTTCTTGTTTTAGAATAGACAAATATTACAAAGAATATTTTAGCTAAATAATTAATACAAAATACCTTTGTTTTACAAAGGAACAGTATCAGGATTTGTATCTTTGTTCTTTCCTTTTTAGCATGCTCAGTGTCAAGTGAAATGTGGTGAAATGATCAAATTAAGCCTTGATTTTTATTTTATTCCTTTTCCCAGCTTTGTTGTTTAAAAATAATCTAGGGAAGGTTACAAAATCAGTTACCTTGAAAATCAAATTTATTAAATACTGTTTGTTTCATTTGGGACTGGATAATGTCTAAGGAACCTCAGTTCTGTAACTTTGGCTTCTATGCCGCTGTACATGATTCTTCATGCATTCAGTGCTTGGTATCTGCATTAGTGCTTCTATTGCTACAAGAGACAGACTTGAACTAGTGCAAAATTAAATATTTAAAATGTTGTAATTCTGTGCACTGTGGATTTTAAGCAGTGATCTGTCTGAATGTGACCTTGTAACATAGTCCTTTGTGCATCTGATGACTCCTGCATGTCTTTAATCCTTTAAAATAAATGGAGGTAGCCACATATAACCTGAGATAATAGTATTGCAATAGCCGATTTACTATTCAGAGAGCATGAGGCTACACCTATATTTGGAAATAAAAAAGGAGCAGCACTCATTCCCAGGTCTTGAGGGTGAGTGGCATGGAACAAATCAGTTCTGTAAAGCCAAATGCTCCACAACAGTGTCAACCATATTTACAGTTGGATGCAGTTCCTATTTTTCCTGTTCCTTGAACCAGGACCAGTTGTTGTACTACTTGACATAAAGAGTGACGTAAGTGCAAGCTACTCGACGTAAGTGTAGCTGAATGATTGGCAGTGTAAGTGGCTGTGGGACAGTGCTTGTACCTGCAAGGCCTTTTTAGTTTACTGTATTGATACAGTCCTGAGGGGCTGTGTTTGATGTTTGACTTGGGAAAAGAACGGAAGCGATGAAGCAATGAGAATAGTTATCCAGTGTGGTAGGGAGGTGGTGCTGAAGCTCTCCAAAAGCATGGCCTGGACCCAAAGAGAGTATGCTGAAACTGTGTAAAATAGTGAGAGGCAGAAAATCAGTATAGCTTTGAGGTGAGATGTTACTAGCTTCTATATGGATCTATTGGAGATCTAAGTAATCTATCTAAGAATAGGTTTATCTAGGTTTCTTTGTGTGTGTAAATATAGCGTCCAATCCATCATCTCCACTTTTAAATTCCATCTCTTAAATTCCAGTTCTTTCTTGTGTGGTGTTTTTCATGCTCACCCATTGAAGAAGTGGAAATATTCAGAACAGACAAACAGAACCCGTAAGTCTTAGTAGCTCAAGTAATCCTTATCTTCATTTTGTACCACAAGGGAGCAGGGAAGGTCCAAAAACCTCGTTCTCTGCTTTTGAGCTCCTGGGGGGGTGGGTGTGTGCTTGCTTGGCTTCACTCACCAGCCAGGAGCAGGCTTTGCAACCGGTTTGAAGGCTGTGTTAAGTGGCAGATGGGTGGGGAGTCAAAGTGAGGGCAACAATATTGGGGGTTTTCTGTTACTGTTCTATTTCTTACAGTCTTTTGGGCGGAGATAAACAGAGAATTTGCCACTTTAGGACTTGGAGGAGTGTTACAGACAGCTACAAAAAGCCTTTGTATTTCTTTTCCCTGAATTGACTGTAAAAAGGTGCTCTGAGATCCCATAGGGCCTGAGCAATATATTATGAATTGCTTGACTAAAAGAAGTGTACACTATTCATGTACTACTGCTGCCCAAGGCTACTCTATTAAAGTATCACGTGTTCACTATACCATCGTGCCATTTCTTAATTTTTATTAATAAATAAGCATAGCTATGCAGTTTGCTGCTTACTTTTTGGTAAATGCTTCTGACTTCAGTTTTAGAATAACAGGGGGCAAATAAGAGTGTACCCATTGTGCGAAGGGTGGAGAAAAGGGAGGAATAAAGAGATGCTTGGTATAATAAATTATGTAGGAAAAGAAATTTAAGGCATTACTGATTTCAACAACTGAAATTACTGGATTGTATTTTCTCCAGTTAGAGTAGACGCATGGTATGTCAATGAAGATGGGCATAACACAATGCTGTGCTTTTCCAGTTAAGCATTACTTTCTGTTGAGTCTTCTCTGACCTCTGCTTGCACTGATGGCACCTTTCTTTGCTCATTTCAATTGGATTTCTTGCAGAGTAAGATGCTATTGAAGGGTTGCACAGGTAGTAAACCACAGCTTTCAGTTATCAATGTGAGTTGGTGCTGCTTTTTTTCTTCCTGTCATGTATGGCTTTTAAGTCTTTATCTATTACCGTCAACAGGTATCTTGTTGAATTTTATATTTCCATCACTGACAACCTCTTTATTTTCCATAGTGATATTTTATTGCCACTAGACAAGATAGCCATTTAATTTGTGAGCCCTCTAACTACAGGCAGTGTACAGAGTATATTTTTTAGAGCAGCATGTGATAGAGTAACTGATAATAAAAGGACCTTGTATCTAGATAAAAAAAAATAATAAAATCATCTGTTAGAGCTGTTGTATAAAAGAGACTAATGGATTCCAGGGAAGAAATGAAGTACGTTGTCATTCAACTGCACTGAGGTTAGATTTCTTTTATCAGGCTGAGTAATGACTTTAGGCACTTGCCCTTTCCTTATCATTATAATTTACAGTAAAATGAAATGCTGAGGACTTTCTGTGTTAGCTGAGGAATGGTAGTTGACCATTTGCTTGCAGACTGATGACCAGGTGCTTATTTCGGAACAAAGAAATACAAAAGATTGGTTTTACCCATGTCTGAAGAAATCAGGTGTATGGAGAATGGAGTGTCAGCTTATCCACACACATGCACTTGTCAGCTCTTAGCTTCATCTGAAAGATCTGAAGTGCTCCTGTTAAGCGCCTCTGAGTGATGGATAAGTAGAAAGCATCCTGTAGTTGCATCCTGGAAAATGACTGGTTTTTATATAAATATATATATATAAAATCTTAAAAAAGGCAGATGACTCGACTTTCTTCGTGCACTGTTGTTCAAAAAAGCAGAATATCCAGTGACTGTTCTTGAGAATCGTAGCATTCTACAGGTTTAGGTGACTGTCTTTTCATGTCTAATTTTCATAGGCACGTCCAGAAAAGAACCCTAAACAAACAAACCAAAACCAAACCACTTTGCTTCTACTGGAAGGAAAAAAGTCATGTCTGTCTGTCTCAGGTTGTTACTCATTCGCTTTGGCATTTTATATATAGACTTTAGGTTAGCAAAGCAGTCCAGAGTGGCATACACCAGTATTTTACTGAATAGCTCAGAAATCCATGAAGAAGGGAAATAAGGGATAAAATGAGGGAGGAAAAAAACCCTGAATATTTCAAGCCAACTTATTGCTGGTTTTGTATGTTAGTGATAGAAAGCCTTCATTTAGGTTTGATGTTATTCAGTAGGTAGAGTAAATGGGTAAAAATTGGATTGTTCATAGGAAAGCATAATCCTTAGCAAACATTTTAAGCCATACATATTTACTAGTTGCAGAAAAGCACTTTTCCCCTGGCTTTTATATATAATCTCCATGTCATTAATTTAAAAAATAAAAGCAACTCCACCACATACTATTTCTATGATCCAGGTTTCTTACCTTGACAGGATATCAGACTATTGTCCACATTTATAGGTACTTAAATGTGTGTGTGTAATGATATACACAATATTGCCTGCTGTTGTACATTTTATATATTCCTCCTGTCAAGATAAAGATAAGGCACACATTAGGTTTACTTACTATTCCCTTCTTGCATTCTGAAAAAATAATGTGGCTGCCCTTTCAGAAATGCTGTCTTTATGCATTTTCTAGTTGATGCATTGAATTACAATGCTCATGTCAGATTGTATCAGTCGTACAAGAGAACTGAATGATGCACCTCCAAGAAAGGGAGCAATTAGATGCCCTTTTTTTCCTGCAGTGGGTTTTCATTTTATAGTTCCAGTCTGATAGCAGGGAGTGTGTGTACTGAATGAGGGAGGAATCTAACAAATAGCTGCAAGCAAAATGCAAAGAAAGAAACTGCTATAGACATGTTCCCTTGATAAGGAAAGAGGACAGATGATGATGGCATTTTTTTACCTTCCTCTTGGTTTTGGCAACTTGAAATCAGCCATTTCATTCTTTTCTTACCTGTCTGTGGTTTGTGTGTGCATCTAGTGTGCATGAATTATTCCACTTACGAACCAAGAAAAAGAAGCTTCAAAACAAATTGTGTTATGGAAACTTACTGTGTTGAAAAATCCTCCCTCTGTTTCTCCAAGTATTTAATGCCAATCATTTCCCTTGTATTCTAGTTTAAATTAAGCTGATTCTGGCAGTTCAAGTAGCTGCTGTAGATATTTTGCCTGTAGTCTTAGCAGAGTGCCAAACATACAATAATAAGACCAAAGCAAGACAAGGTAGTGAAAAAAGCCCGTCACCGAGTCATGGCTAAAGGAACTGAAGTCAGGTCAGCCTGTTAATGAGTGTCCGTAGTATCTATGAGGTGTACTTGCTACTGAAGACAGAAAGACCAGTGAACCCTTTTGGTTAGCTTAGTTCTATATGTGTGTCTTGCAAGACTCCCACAAATAAGTGCCCACAAACACACATGCCAGTTCAAATGGAGTGATTACCTACATACACAATTGTTTCTTACAGTTGAAATACTGGTTACATTTGTAAAATGAATGAGAGATTTTCTTCAGCTTCAGAGTTGTCTGACAAAATAATACATGGATCTACTTTGCTAATGTCTGTGTTAATTGTGAGAATAAGCAGAAGTACATCACCAAGGTAATACACTGCATTTAGTATGTTTAGTGTGTTGGCAGCTGACCAGAACTCTTTTTTTCCTTTCCCAAATAACATGGCTTATCAGTTATGACATGAGCTGGAATATGGATCACCATAATACTGTAATACTGATTTTCATCAGGTGACTCGGGTAATGCTGGGAAATTGGTAACAAAGGAATAATTTTATAACCCGATGACAGCTTCATCCACATAAATCCTGCTTGGGGTGAAGTGCAGGTAGCTTTGTCAAGGTGAATTCTGATGTTTTGAAGGTATTAGATTCTAACAGAGTTGTGAGAAATGCCAAATAAATAGTAATAATCAAATACATGTGATTTCTCTTTAAATCATAAGTCAAACTGTGGTTTTTTTCTTTATTGTACCTCTGTTTAGCCAAAATGTTTTAGCCTCAGTCTGGAATCTAAATGGGGAAAATAAGCAATCTGCTCTTAGGCTTCCAATATTAATATAGATTGTCTCGCGATTTATTTATCCTGCTGTTGTGTTAGGGAAATGTGTTTTTTGAATTACATTCTGTCATTTTGGAATCGATGTTGAGTTTCTAATGTGGTGAATCCAGACTTTCAGCAGGAAGAATTGTGCCCCTCTGTTCCTCCCTGCTGTCATGCCAGTGGAACTGACAGGTCTGGCCCTACCTGCATAAATCATGGCACAGCTCAGCTTGACTTTGTTCTGTTGACAGCTTTGAGCGGGTCTGCCTTTCAGTCTATGGGTGAGGAAACCAGACTGAAAGCCAAGTTATACAAAAAATACTCATACAATAGGTTGGCTTCCTTTTATAATGGGTTAGAGAAATGCAAAGGCAATTTTGGAATTGGGAAAATCACTGTGTGCACTCAAGGAGATGAAGTATTAAAAATGCATTGGAGGTGAATTGTCCATGGGGATGCTTGGTTGTAGGTTATGAAAAGTGGGGGAAACACAGTTTTATTTAGAAGGATAGAAAAGCTGACTGGAAAAAGATAGTTAAGTCCAGCTTGTTAAGCAGGGGGCTGAAGTTGACAAGCGCTGTCCCAGGCTGAGTACAAATGACTAAGACCTTTTTAATCCTTTAAATAAGTATGCCAAGACCCTTTTAATAAAACCAGCAAAATTCCTTTTACTGAGGTGACTTGCCAAAAGAAAGAGGACGAAGTCTTACAGACTGCATATTTGATAGGCTTTGGAGGTCTACTTTTGATGTCTGTTGGAGATTTCCTATGGATGCTTTTTTTCTGTTCCTTTGTTTCTCACGATTAAAAGATAATAATACCCCACTTGATCACAAAGATCCTGAGAGAGGGCAAGTGGTGTACTGTAAGGTCATAGAGTCATAGAATAGTTAGGGTTGGAAAGGACCTTAAGATCATCCAGTTCCATCCCCCCTGCCATGGGCAGGGACATCTGCCACTAAACCATGCCACCCAAGGCTCTGTCCAGCCCAGCCTTTGTTGATAGGAACTACACACTGTCATGCTGTTTGCAGGGTGAAAGAAATAACTGGAATCTGCTCTGCAGTATAATTGTTAGTGCTGTTGTTTTTTATGTAAACAGAGTTGTTGAAAGAGATGCTCAGTGACATATTTCATAAAGGGAAAAAGCAAGATCAGGACCCATGATCTGATCACAGTATCCTACTGGTAGGGATTAATGCAGTTAAAATTCATGCCGTCGTAATTCCATTATCACCTCAAAAAGCTGCAGACAAAAGGAAAACAATGCAGTTGCTGATATCTGCTGCAGAAAGAATTTTCTCAAGACAAAGCTGGGAGATAGCTTCCTCAGAGAAGAGGATAGAGTTGGGGAATCATACAGGGAAATGACTTAGTCTAAACAAATAGGAATAGGAAGAGGCCATAGGGCTTAGATCTCATTGTATTTACTGCTAAAAGCTGTAGGAGATTTTCAGTGATTTTTTCTTTCTTTCTTTCTTTCTTTTCTTGAATAGATCACTATTTAAGGTGCTTGCATTCCATCTCATTGTTACTTGGTAATGTTTCAATATGCTCATGCAGGTAGTATATGGAAAGTAATTACACACAATTTACCGATTTTAGTTCTAAATTGGTTAAATACATTGAGAGAATTTTCACTGAACCACACGTGTTAGTTCAGATTTAACCAAGTACAGAATTCTGGTCATTTGCTTTGTCACTAGGATTCAAATGTCTTGGCTTTCATCCTGATTCCCATAAGTTCCCTCATCTCCTTTTGCTTTGACAATAATCTTTAACTATCCTTCCAGGAAGCTTTTGTGGTTTGAGGGTTTTAGGTGAAAGTTATTATATAAATGCACTTTGCAATGAGGTACTTCCAGCCAGGGTCAGGTCAGAATTGGCAGTTACCATCTTTGTCCATAATGTCCCCATGCCCGCATTTCTTTCTTTCCCTTTTTTTATATTCACAGTAGGAACATGTCTATTTTCAATACAGCCATTTATAATAAACAACAGGTGTTGTGGGTGTTTCCAGGCTTAAACTTGCCAAGAGGAAAATGCATAATCCACTGCTCAACTGCAGGGACAGCCATTTTTGCCATTAGCAGAGTGTGGAGCCTTGGCTCGCATACGGAATTCTGGCAAACTTTGCTCTGTTAAGTGCAAATGGGATTTCAATCATTGTGTAGCCTCCAAATAAATATATGTGTCTGTCCAAATGTATTGTTAAATTCTTCAGAGGGAAAGAGCTTGGATTGGGAGACTTGCCATTTTTCTCTAATTAGAAAACAAACAGAACAAATAGGGACCTGTATAATTAAAACCTTTGTTTATCCAAAAGAAATTAGAAATAAGCTATGATTCATGTACATGCACTTCAGAGTTCAGTCTAGATGTGGAGCTTTTTCTTCTCTCAGACTGAAAGATGATGGTGTCAGTATAAGATGATTAAATCTAGTCGGTTACCAATGGCATTGCTGCCCATTGTTTATCTTCAAACTGATGCAAGGCTCAATCTCTGTTAAACACTAGCTGATTTGCAATAGTTAGGATTCTTAAACCATGCTTAAACCACGAGACTTGTGGTGTAAATCAAGGAGAAATCACTTGTAGTTTCAGTATTTCATGTGATGAGAATTGATAGCTAAGGAAAGTAGTCATGGGTTAGCTAAAATACCTCAAATGGTATTTTAGAAGGTATATCAGACAATCCTACTTCTTTCCCTGCAAACTACTTAGCATGTTTCAACATTTTGTCCCATACAATTGTCAGAAAATAGTGTTTCCAGTGCTGAATATAGGGGTTTGTTCTGACTTGCCTGAAATTTAACATAGGCCAAAAAAGGTGGGGGAGCTGTGTTTTCTTGTTTTGCTGTATCATAGAATCGCAGAGCACTAGGTTGGAAGGAACCTCAAGGATCAGGTGGTCCAGTCTTTCTAGGCAAAGCATGACCTAGACTAGATGTCTCTGTCCAGCCAAATCTTAAGTGTCCAGTGTTTGGGAATCCACCATTTCCTTGAGGAGATTATTGCAATGCCTAATTTTTCTTACTGAAACATTTTCCTCTTGTGCGCAGTCAGTATCTCCCCGGGTGTGACTTGTGCCCATCACTCCTCATGTCTTCATGCGACTCGTGGTAAAACGGGAGTCTCCCTCTGTGGGCCACCCTTTAAATACTGAAACATAGTGATAAGGTTTCCCCTGAGCCTCCTTTTCTTTTATGTTGCTAGTATATTATTAACTCCTGTTAGACTGAAATACAAATGCCTATATTCACGCTGCTGTATGCATCATGCTTTCCACAAGGCATATTATTAATAGGGTTGGTGAGGCTCTACATTGCTTAGCTATTTAGCAGTATATATGTTGAAGGTTTGTTGTTTCCATTCTTTCCTTTCTCTTCTCCCTGATTTCTCAATATGTGTCAAAAGCTGCATCATGTGCTCATTCCAACTGGATGTATATTCAAATGTCACTTGTTTCATTCTTTAGCTCTCTTCATGAACAAAGGAAGTTCTCATTACATTTTTCTTGTGGTGTTTCTTGAAAACATCCTTGAAATGTGAGTGTAACAGTTCTGTTTGTAACAGTTTTACCTTTTTAAATTCATGAAAGTCTCATTGGAGATTCTAAGGACTTCACGTGGGTCTGGCATCCTACAAGTGACCTGTTTAGATTGAAGTGTGAAGTATTTCAGGGGTTATAGCACTTTCACTACACGGGAGGAGATTGGGCAAGAGAAAATTAGGGGCATGGGAAAAGAAATTCCTGTTTCCATTAAAAGGATCTTTCTTGGAAGCTGAGGGGATCAAAACTGTGAGAGGTTTGATTTTGACCCGGCATCTTTTGAATGGTACCAACCTACAGAAAAATTAATGACAGTTTGTCTGTATCCTCTGTATCTGATTAATCAGGAAATTTTATCTCATTTACTGTCCACCTTGCTTGAATTTGAGGCAATGTAGTTCATATAAAGTGCTAGAATCACCTGCTGAGGTAGTTAAAGCTGAGGGAGCGGTGAGTTGTCTTCCTTGAATGGAGAAGCTAATCACGAATAATTAGCATGCAGTTTTCTTCATTTCCCTGTTACTTTCAATTGTAGTGATATCTCTACCTTCATTACTAGCTTTGGCAGTTGGCTATGGTTACTCAACCTGAATTTGGGAACTCTAATGCAATCTTACTCAACTGTCACCTTGTATAGGAAGGGAGTGTCTAGCGATCAAACATATTTTTATTAGCTACTGAAGAAGTGTGAATCAAGGCTTAATGTGGGTGAGGTTTCTTTCAAGCTGTGTGTTGTTGGTGTTGTATCTTATTTCTATAAATATCTCCCCCCCCTTTCTTTCTCAATTTCGGCATTAGTTCTCCTTCTGCCCTTGTTGAGAATTAGGATCACAAGAGTATACGCATTGCTAGTGAGGAATTGGTTTGAAGAAGTAGGAAAGTGTGCTTGCTACTTCTTACTTCACTGCTGTTGTTCAAGTGAACTTTGCTAAGGCAAAAGTTTCTCTACGCTGCCCAGCTCCTCAGTTCTGAAGATAAGCCTGATTCAGAAGCCTTTGTTGAATGTGAAATTGCTTGAGGTCACCAACTCTGTTTTCTTTTCTCTGCGTTTAATTCTTTGCAGGTTACCTGAAGGTTTAGTTCAGCAGTAGGGCAAGCCTGACTTAGCAGACTTTTAATGAAATCGTTGCTTAAAAAAGCCCAGGATGGACTGGTCTTGCGTCCAATTAGAGTAACTGCATATTCTGAAGGTGCTAACTCTTTGTCTATTCATATATCCTCAAACGATGACTGTTTAGAGGATAGTTAATTCTCTTAAGGCTTGATCAAAAGCTAATTGAGGTCAACGTAGAATCTCCTCTTGCCTTGATTGAAGCTTGGATCAATTTTTAGTAGTGGTCAAATCTATGAAGCACTGCATGAATTTTGAATGCTTTTGCAATGCCAAGCTAAAGCAGATTAGGGCAGTTAATGTACGTTTTGAAATCACATACAAATGTTATCTCTAAATATGGATTTTTTTTTTGTACGAAGCTTACGGGAGTGTGTATGTTCTCTTGTTACCGTAGGGTTTTTTTCCTTTTGAGATCTGATTCTGCATATTTTGAGAGGCTTGTTGTTTTGCGTCTGTAGTAGTTTACTCAGTTTCTACTCGTCAGCAGATAACGTACCCAGGATTTTTTTTATGGTCTTTTGACAGAACTGTCTATTGTGCAGAAACTTTGTTACTACCACTAATAAAACTACACAAGTCTTTGTTCTTTGACACGCAGTCCTCTTTATGAGTCAATTCCAGTTTATCTTGTACCCTGATATCTTGCATATTTTCTCAGACCCTTCATTCTGATCCCAGAGGATAACACTGGGGAGTGAAATGATAATTTTCTTATTTATAGTCTCATCTGTGAGTGACTCTGCAGAGTCTATCCGTATTGTGTAAAATCTTGTTTAGAAAGTAGTTATGGTGCCATTTATTTGTCCAAATATATAGAGATCTGTAACTATTTCTTTCTAGATTTGTGAAATGCTTTACTCTCCATTGAAGCACTATGTCTTTATATCTTATTTTAATGCTATTATTATATTGCTAGAAAAAAGAATGCTACATTTTGGAAGTCAAATGCATTTTGTTTGAATATCTTGGTATTCTCTCATTCTGCCAGTTTAGTGGCGAAGAGCTGAGTACTCTTGCAGTGCTGTGATATGCTGGTGTGCAGCAGCTTGGTTAAAACATTTGGGGAATGAAATGCTTTTGTACATTCCAAGAAACAACCAGAAGAAATGCCTAACCAACCAACCAAACACCCCCAGAACCCAACAGCTTTTTAGTCAGGTGAAAAAACTCTGCATGTAACTAACTAGAGAAATAAGGTTCTTACTTGTAACTTACTTGTTTTGTGGTATTTTAATGAATACTCCCCTGGTATACTGCATGCCAAAGAGGTTGTGGGTATTGTTATTAATTGCACATGTGTAATGCTTTGGAAGATCTCATTACTTTTTAAAGTCCGTCCCTAACAGGGAAATTGTAACTCTAAGCATGTCTTCCATAGAATTGTTAGTATTTTCACGTAAAAGAAGAATAGAATTATTCTGTGTGTTTATCAGGCTGACATTTTTCAGTCTGAGTTTGACTGTCTTTCATTAACACCCCCCTCTCCCATGAAATGAGACTTATAAATATTCTGTATATATCTAGGTAAATGCCACACAGAACCCCATTATATCTAATTCAGTACTAAAAAGGACAAATAGGTGCAAAGACAGTATGTGCCCTCGCTGCCACAACAGTACTAAAATCCTCTGGAGTGTCTCAGCATCATAACACAAGATGCGACATACATGCATAAGGAAGAGCACAAATGCGTCGTATTTGTTTCCTTTCTCATTTTAAATCCCCCTCACCCTCCAAGAAAATCAAATTGGCATTAAAAGACTGCAGGATTATTACTTCTGTACAGCATCAGAAAACTTTTTAAGCCCTCGCAGTGCAGCTACCTTTGACATCTGCTTTTCCAAAGAGATTGCCAGTTGATTTGTAATGATTTTTTTTAAATCCAGCATTAGGTTTCCTAAAAGCCTGACATTTGTAGATAAGTGCTTTTCAAAAAGACATCTGACCAGCAAGTCACCATCTCTAAAGAAGTTTTCTATACTAATATTGTAAAGTACTTTCTCTGTTATATTATGCTCAGTTGGAGGCCTTCTCCATTGTTATCTCTCCTTTGTGTTCTTCAGTGGTTGCCTGTGACATGGTGCATTACCCCATTTTTCAGCAGACTGTTTCTCTGAGCAATCTTCCATAGTTTTAGTGAATGTGGGAACTGTTGTTCCATGGGTAAACCTGGTTTGCTTATATACTCCCCAGGATTATACCTTCCTGGCCAATGCTTGCAGCTCTGCCTTGCTGCTGTCATCTTGCAGTATACCACCTCGCATGGTTTGTTGATGCAAAATATGCTTGGAGCTAATCTGGCACATCTTTAATTTACAGCAGGGATGTAAATTAAACAGGGGCTATAATGCAAACTTTCTGTATGTTTATAAAATTAAAAGAAAATAATCATTTTAAACATACTGCATCTGCTGCTGTTTTGTGGATATGTCATAACAATTTTATGCAGCTCCATTTAACACAACTAAAACTGAAAGTGCAGTTTATTAATTTAACAGGTTAACCTGAAAAGATTTTTGTCCTGCTGCGGAAAAAGGCATTGCAAAGAGGAAGTTAAGGCAGCAAAACAAGACCATTGAGAAAACAATGATAAATCATGTCTATTCAGGAGGAACAATGTCAGTGTCGTATTGGGGGCGAAGAAGATGAAAAAGCGAACTTAAAGATGGTTTGAAACCTAATACAACACATTCATATTTGCTGTTCTCTTCAAGAATAAGATTCCTTTTTTCCTTAACTCATTGTCATGTCCGAATACAACTGTCTCAACCTTGTAACATGAGGCAGTTTAATAAGTTCAAGATGTTTCAGTGCAGTATTAAAAATGTCTCTGTGGTAACAGAAATGTGTTGATTATCTGCACTGGAGCAAAATTCCTTGCTATCTAGCCAGTGTCTCTAAGCAGGGGTTTTGACCTGTCAGTTGCTTTCTGCTGTTGGATCCAGAAACAGATCAGAACTGAAGAAGGCTTCAGTGGGAGGCAACTCATAAACAAAATGTTTTCTTTTGTGAATTATCTGATGGATAAAACTGTCTGCGTGTGTTGCATTTATGGTGTAAAAGAGATTCTAGAAGCAGAAATCTTAGACTTGAATTGTTACCTTTAATTCCCTGCTATTTATTTTCATGCTCTTGTAGGACACTTACACTGTCAGCCAAGCCAGGTCTCAAACCTTTCTGAATCCAACTTCTCTGCTATTAAGAGGTCTTGAAATGGCATTTTTGTTATGTGAGTGCTTGAAATTTTTCCACTTGTAAAATGGTTATTTACTTCAGAAATGTTTTGTAGTGGTAAACACTTCAGAGAATGACTACACCAAATGGTACTAATATTAAGGCACATACCTGGCTTCAAATAGATGCATGGACACAGTCAAGATCAGCTCTCACAAGCGCTATGCAATATTGATGCAAGATTTTTATGTTGTAATGAAGAGCCAGTTGCCAGCTGTGCCCCACTGCTGTGCATGCCATCCCTTACATGAGGTGAAAAGAAAGGGCTGGAAGAGGAGTAGCATAACCCGAAGCAGGTTGGAGAAGAGATATGGAAAAGTTTTCACTGGCCTCATCCTGCTTTTAACTGATCAAAAGAGAATATGAGTGAAAGGATTGTCAGAAAGAGAGCCTGATCCTGCTAAGATATGAACTGCATGTAGGAGGATGGATTTTGTAAGTATCAATACACTGAAAGGATAATATGTTAGAAGTGAAGTTTAAAAGTCAGGTGAAGGAAGCATCAATAAGTATTATTTGTGTTAATGTAACTCATATTGCCCAAGCCATGGGTTAAATTGTACATAGTCCTCTGTTGTGAGCAGAAATGATAACTGAACCATTTAATGTAATGGATAATCTATATTGGGTGATGGTGTCAGGAGACAAAAGGCAATATTATAGGGTTTGCCAGTGTATTCCATTTTGAAGTTAATTTGCATTCTTATTTCTATGTTGAAACCTGTTCAGACCTCTTGACCATAAGCTGTGCTGCAGACAGCTGTGTAGGCTTCTCCATGCGTAGTTCATCTGAAATATTTTACTATGAAAAAAACTAATCTCTTCAGTTGAGCTTACAAAATGGGGCAGATCCTATAAAAAGACAAAACTCTCTTCTGAAATAGAGCAGTATCTCATCTGTTTGCCATCAGTGAAGTTAAAGCATCTTATTTTTTACCTTTGTCCTTCATTCCAATCTCTATTCCAAAGATCCAACAAAAATACTAATAGTCCCTGGCAGCATAAGCAGGTCACAACTCAAATGAGCTCAGAATATTGTTCCCAAGGGAACCAAGAACTGTGTCACACTTGCTCAATTTCAACATACATATATTCAGAAATCTTGGAAGAAAGGATATACATTGGAAGTCATATTCTTAATATAGTCAAATGTGATGAAATATTTTATTATGTGACAGCTCAGCTTGAAAGGGAAAATAATACCTTTTCTTTCCATGATTTATTTACAGATGAAGGGGAGCAGAACTAAAAATAAGTTCTAAGAAATAGAACACTATTAACATGTAACTATTCAATACTGGATGAAAATAAGAATGGAGCAAAAACTTTAATTATGAGAACAGTTTGGATGGTTGCTAAAATATGATTGTAGGCTCTACAGATAAGGGTTGATAAAAATGAACTTTCGTGCCTGTAAGCATGACAATCTTGTACATGGTTGTGATCTTGAAGCAGATGCTGACAGGAAATACTGTTTAATGGTGGGATTTGAAGACTCTACAAGCACTGTGACGTGTGCAAACAGGAAAAAAGCATTACAGAAAGTTTCATGTTTACAAAAAAAAGTGATGCAAAAATTGATGCATGCAGTTGCTTGGAGCAACAGACTCATTTTTCTGACTAATTTTGCTGCATTAGAGCTATGGAGAGCTGAACTGCTGCTGCTGCAGCAGAAAAGGCCAATGTATGGGAGAGCAGGTTTTTTTCCAGGGCTCAGATGAATGGCTGTTCCATGAAGAAGCAATAGCTGCGCTTAAAAAAATCTCTGCTTACGTTGGCCATGGCAAGAACCAGTCAGGCTCTGCAATTCTCTTTCCCATTCTCTTGCATCCCTTCTTACAGCAGGAGGTGCCCTTCCCTTAATCCTCAGTCCCTTATTTTTTGAGCAGCAAAGCTCAGTTTTGGCTATGCATTGTAAGGATTTCAGCCAGCAGCAGGAACTACCTTTTCAAGTGGTTGCTTGTTACACAATTAACCAATATTCAGCTTCATGTAAGTTAGAAGTTGATGTAGTGCCTATGAAAATGTTCATTATTATGAATACCTGTAAAACTGCTTTGACTAGTTATTAAGCAGAGCCTTCAGTTGGGTCTGGTTTTTGTAATGCTTGTCCAGTTGATAAAGTGGTACTTTTTCCCTAACTGGTTGCAAAGACCTTTGAGGGGAGGAAGGTATACATATCTGATTCTAATAGATGAGAAACTGGCACTGAGCTATATGAAAATGTGAGTAATTCAAATGAAGCATTTCCCAATACAGTCCTTGGTGTACATAAGTCCTTGGTAATTAATAACAAACCAATCTAAGTGGCAAAAGAAATTAGAGGTTCATACAGCTCTGTGCATTAAGGAGAAAGATATGTGACTCAATGCTGTGCATTCCCATTCCCATTTTAGTAGCGATGCTGGTAGAAACAACACTACATTGTACCTTGAACTCTGAATGTTAAGTAACATCTGTGGTAACTTTTGTATTTCGTTTTTATCAAGGTAAAAGTCTTCTAGTCTCAAAATGCTTTCTGACTCAGATCATAGCATCAGCAGAACAGAAAGTTGCCTGTTAAAAAGCAGCATGCTTGTTCTGCCCAGGTACATGTGGTTTCTTAGGTAGCAGTGAAAAAGGAAATGTTTCCTACCATTTTCGATAAGATTTATTGAAGGATATTTACACAGTTTGAAACAAAGTGAAAGTAAGTGTTTACCTTGCTAAAATTAGGGAAGTTGAAAGGTTTGTGACTTGCAATTTGCCACATGTAAAAAGGTATTTCGGTGACAAAGCTAAGAGGCGACAGCATGGGCACTCAGAAAATAGGCTTTGAAAGGAAGAATCGAGTAATTACTGCTTGTCCTGACTGAAGACATAACAAGGAAGACCTGAATTTAGTTTATTCCTACTGTCTTACTGCTTTTTGATTGTCTGCCACAATTCTTTTCTATTTATAGCGCTTGAAGAAGCTTAGTTTTTCCTGACGAAGTTGCATCCTAGAGTAGAGAACATGTAAAATGCATTTCCATTTCCTGTTGCACCAAATCTGTTTTGTTCTCAGGAATTTTGTCTTTTTTTTTTCTTTAATAGGTAATCTCTAAACGTTTTTGGCTCATTTTGGGTATGGGTTGTTTGGGATTTTTGTCTGGAGGGTGTCCTTGCCTTTTTTGGGTGGCAGAACATGAGGTTTTGGGTTGTTAAGTAAATATTTTACCTAATGATTTCCAGAACTGTTTAAACATGGACAGAAGTATTCATTGTCCTTTTTAAAGATGCTCAGCAAACTTTTGTAGCTCTTAGAGGAGAGGAAAAGGTGTATTTTCATGTATGCCCTTATCTTGCCCTTAGGGAAATCAATGTAATCTTTTATGGGAGTACTCCTCAATCAGAAAAGAAGAATGAGAGTATGCTGTAAACAGACCTTTAGAGTTCATTGTGTTTAAATGTTCTTTTATGCAAAATGGGCATGCAAACATAGTAGTGAGTGTGTATTTATGCACTCTAAATGCAGTTTACACTGATGCAAAAAACGTTTAGCTCTTTTGGTTGGTTTGGTCCTACAGACAATGTTTGTAATCCCTGCTCTGATTTTTCAACCATGAATAAACAAATACCAGGTTTTATTTGATTACTGCTTGTGCCCATGAAACAGGTTTTGAAAGGAATGTAGCCAACTTGTACAGCAGGTCCACACTGTCTCCTAGTTGAGATTCAGTGCATATCCCCTTATCTTCAACCAGTGTTTGATGAATTGTACTAGGGTTACTTTCTAAGTGGGTCATTATTTTCCTTATTGTTAGAGGAGTTTTTGAGTGCAGCTCTAAAATAGCTAACCAGACTCATACTCCTTAGGGTGTTTTTTCTATTGCCAGTTGGGAAGATCTGCAAAATTCCCCAGAATTATGAGAGGTTGAATAAATAAAATACCCTGCAAGTTCAATTTTGATCTAATGAGAATGAAGGCATTAAAGTTCCTTCCAAATACTAGATGCCTGTGAACTTTTAGCTTTCATCCTGAGGCCAACAGGTAAAAATATTGTTATTAAAACAAACGAAGTGTACACCATGCTTTGTATTATACAGAATGGGGAAGAAATTCCCTCTTTAACCTATCAAGAAGGCTCATCCAGATGTAAAAGAAAGTGTTCCATGATGCACAATCAAATTAATACTGCTGGCAATCAAAAGAGAAGTGATAAAATAGAGTAAAGCACACAGGTGTCAGAATTGAATTTTCTCCCTCTCACCTCTGCATCTCAAAAGCAGTTTGTGTTAGTGGGATAGAAGAATTTGCCTGCCTTGTGCTGTGAAGATTAGTGTAGAGATTTTACAGCTGAAATGAGGTTCTTTGAATTTAAAGTGGAGAGGGGACAGTGACTGATAGGATGTGGAATACTCCTTTAAGAATAGAAGAACAGGAAGAAATACAGAAGTCAAAAGTGTTTGCTGGAAGGAACCAGGTAAAAATGGAGATAATAGTCATGGCTAAATTGTGCATAAACTCTCCGTGGAATATTTTAGTTCGCAGCAGATAGGAATAAATTGGCTGAGGCTGACTGAGAAAGGGTACTAAGAAAATGCCACAAGCGCTGGTGACTTTGATGCTACCTTCCATTTCTTGTGGGGACTCTGTGATTTTTTAGAAGTGCTAAGTATTAATAGAAATAAAAAAGCAATTCAAATGATGCATCAGAAGAATGTTTCTGGATATGGTGTTTCCAAAGAAAGCTGGAGAACATGATCCAGCTGTCTTTGGAATGAAAACCAGAGGGCATTTGTTGAACTTGGCTCACTGGAATTGAGAAGCAAACTTGGGCTTTTCTCAGATGTAATATTGCAAATGATGCAAAGTATGCTGGAGAAGGGGTGGGGAATGTCTGAGAGACAGCGTAAAAGAATGCTCTTCCATGTGTGCCATTAAGGAAATGCAAGAGATAAATATGTTTGACTATACATGGGCCCG
>JAOEHY010050407.1:0-58150 GCA_025447955.1 Psilopsiagon aurifrons
GGGGGATACGGGGGGGAGCGCGGCCGATGCGGCCACCGGCTGCCCTGTGCCTCTGCGGCCGCCTTGAGGCGCGGAGCGGCTCTGATGTGGCGCTCACGTGGCCGCGCGGCGCAGGTACCCGCGGCGGAGGGACGGCCTGCTGCCGCCAACCGACCGGCCACAACGCCTACGGTAGAGCGGCGTTTTCTCTCGTCTTTACGTTTCTTGTCACCCAGCCGCGCGTGACTGGGCCCAGCTAGCGTTCAATGGAGCCGACCGAGACTGCCCCTTAAGACAAAAGCGTCTGGAGACTGTCTTGCCTCGCTGCTCCCTCCCCCGAGGGAAACCCCCAAACAGCAATTCTTTCCACTGATCCTCTTGGTTTATTTTATTTTTCACATTTCTGAAGGTGCTGGGTGAAGCAGAAGAAGGTAATGCCACAGACGTAGCGGTGTGAGGTATGGGGCAGAATTTCGGATCTGGGATGTGATGCGTTTAAGGAAGAATCCTGCTGGCAGGCGTTAATGTGTTCCCTCAGGCCCTCTGGGACATAACTTCAAAATGAGGCCTGTTTGGGAGGACAGTTAGAAGCAGGGGGCCACCAGAAATCTTATCCAAGCTAAATGGTCTTTGCTTCTGTGCTGGGCTCCTAGAGATACTTACTTGTAATGATACTTTATTTTAGTGCTCAGGGCAGTGTCCACAATCAGTTCAAATGCACTGTCCAGCCAGACCTCTGTGTGGCCCAAACCAGCCATCTTCTCTAATTCCACTTCAAACACTTCTTTCTTCATCCATCTCAAGCTCTGGCCAGCAATCATACAGTTAACCTGCAGAGAAGTTCCACTACCATATGAAAAAGAGCCGTGAAAATTGTAGCCTCCCAAAGTGGCCCTTAAAGTGACTAAAGCCAGCTTCCTTGGGTAAAGAGAGAGTGGAGATTCCCTAGTCACATCCTGCAGGGCTCTGCCACTTCCCTTTCACCTCTCAGCTGATGGCAACTTTTACAATCAGAAACAAAAATAGTGGCTTGTAAATTAGAAACTGACTGGGCTGAGCCAGTGAGTTCAGACAGAGTAAATCATATCCCACAACCTATGTTAAGCTGTGAGGTACACTGTAGGGACTATAATGGGAAAAGGACAGAAAATCAAAAGGCACAAAACAATTTTTCATGGTAGAAACTTAAAACCAATGTGTTAACATTTCCCTTTGTACAACAGCTACATTAGGCTGTGGGATGTATCTGGCCTGGCAGAACAGCTCATCCGGTCCCTGGCCCATTCGCTGCTGTTAGACACAGCTGAGTTGTTCCAGGGGCTTAATGCCTCCCCATTCCCCTTGTTTCACCATCAAAGTGTAAATGTGTTCTTGCATGCAAAGAGCAGCTGCTTAAATGCTTGGTCAAATAGCGCGCTTGGAGGATGTGGTAGATATGTATGCGACAGGCCAAGCAAGCAGACTCTCAGTGCTGTGCCAAGAGGACATGTGTTCTGGCCTACAGATGCACATCTGTCACACCTTTTGCATGCATGTTCAATCACACAAATGGCGAGGAGATACCCTGTCTACCTAGGTGTTCTGGTAGGAAGACACCCCCCCTGGCTGAGCCTCTGAACTGTTGTGAGGTAAGTGGTTCCAAAGTATTCATACATATAAATTGTAGCAATGAACAGAGGTGCAGCACAGTGAAATTAGGGGAGGGTCTTGAAACAACCAGCTGAAGAAAATCCATGCTATATATCATGAAGTTAATTGACAGGAGGACAGACATAGGCAGAGATGTCACATCCTGTCAGTACCTTTCATGAGTGTCAGTGTACTTCCACTATGTTTTGGGGTTTTTTTGCTATAAAGCAGTGATGTGTAGGAAAAAGACAATCTAAATCAATAGCAATGACGATTAATAATGGATACTGTCTGGGGAAAAAAAAAAAGTAACACTTTTGAAGGGAGTATTCAAAACAAATGTTTTATTGCATCACACTAAGGCAGCATGCATTTAAGCATCATTACAGAAAAAGAGGTCAAGGAACCTCAGTTTGGTATGCTTGGTTAATTCCATCCAATTATTTAATCACTTGTCCCCTCAAATTCCAAATGACTGAGTACCTCCATCTATAATATAAAAGCCATTAAAAACAGTAAGTATGATATGTGGGGCTCCATTTTGATCAAATTTACTCAAGTTTGCCAGATAAAATAGGTTTCATAATACTATCTAATTTATGACAACATCTGGTATGTACAGTTGCATTCATGATAGGGAATGGGCATATATTTGTTATAAAACAATATTTTCCCAACCTTCAAGCCAAATATTTATTTAAAGGTTAGAAAATGTTTGCCTCAGAGCACACCTCTCTTCAGTGGTGATAGGAAACTGTGGCTGGGCAGCTGAACAGTTTTATTTACTGGCCGCCTTCAGTTTTCCATTTTTATGAATCACTCATTCTCTATTTTTAGAAGTCTCTCACACTTGGAAGTTTGCTAGGCTAGAGAGAAAAGGAGGACTCCGCTGAACAGAACTTGCACTGCTCTTATAACTTGATTTTTCCCTCTCAGGTTTGAAGGCATGGGCCAGGGTGAACAATGGCCGAGCAGTACAGCTGTGTCACCATAGTGTTCACATTCTTGATTCCAAAGCAAACATCCGGACAGTGAATTCTAGCCAGCATTGCTTCGTTCTATTGTGATCATCTCTCTTAATAAAATGTAAATCCAGTTAATAAAGTGTACCACATCATGGCATCGTTCATCTACTAGCTACTCTGATTACTCGGCTTCTTACTGCTGGAGAGGTCCAGCTGTTAGCAGACTGTAGAAACCCACTATTGATAGGTGCTGGTGCTCTCTATTGCACCAGACTCCCCTCTGAACTACAGAAAATGCAAGTACAAGCTGCCTATTTACACGTGCAGAAAAGAAGGCGGACACTAATTCATCCATGGAACTGAGAGAAACCATGTTTGTGTCCTGGGGTGCTTGAAAAGAGTAAAGGAAGTGACTAGTCTCTCTAACTCTGCTGCCTGGGAAGACAGGACAACTCCCTTATCAAATCACTGGGCTGGCAGCTTCTCTAGTGTAGTCCAGAGGCTGAGCAAATCCTGTCTCATACAAAAGAAATGTAAGGCATTTCTCAGAGCTGTGTGAATCACACACATTTTCTGTTAGGAGAGGTGAAATTGAAATAAAGAGGGTTTGTGTTGTGTTTGTGGCAGCTTATTCTTCACTGAACTTTTTGATTAACTGAAAAAAAAAATGTTTTGTTACTGATACATTTCTAGTGAAATGCTGTAGTGCTCCAAACATGGGAAGACAAGGAGATGGTGGCAAGCTGGAGGAAGATGTCAGCCTGGTGGCAGCAGTGACCAGAGAGGGGGACCACTTTTGTTCAAGGAATATAAATTACAATAGACAAAAACAGTAGCTCAAATGAAAAGCAAGAATGGCTCATAACAGTGCCCAGATACCGGCATATGCTGAGCAGCATATGGCAAAGAAGAGATTTGAGGCTGGGACTCTGCTGCTCTGAGCACTGCGCTCTAGACCCTGAGTGTGGGATGAGTCTGAGGAAACACCCACATTTGGCACTGTTACTGGTATCAAGACTATAAAATATTTTCATCATCAAAAAGAAAACCAGAAAGTGACTCAAATATTAAGAAAGTTTCAAGCTGACTGAAAGTTTGGTTAGTTTTGGGGTTTTTTTTGTTTGCCTGCTTGCTTGTTTGTTGCAAAAGAATAGTTTCATGGCAAAATCACAAGCATTTTGTCATCAGCTTTAGAAGAAAATGTTGCTCCTCTCAAAAAAGTACAATTTCGCTGAACAACCTGAAGTTCTGAGAAGCAGGGTAAATAAAATCAGTTATTAGGCAATACTTGTCCTGACAAACCTGTTCTGCTCTGTGGCATGAGCTCATGGTGCAGTGAACAGAGGAGAAGGTGGTGGTGGAGAGGAGTGGGATGATCCAGGACAGTGTGGGAGCCAGTAAACAGCTATATATGAAGAACATGAAATAGTAGCATAGCTGTGACACCATGACAGCTGAATATTGAATAGCAATAGGGAACCAATTTGTCCTTCAGGATTCATCTTCAAATTTGGCATGAGTATAAAATCCAGTGATTATAGCAAGTCAAGTCTAAAGTCTGAATTATCTGTCCTAAATTATATGTACATGAAGGAAGATAGCCATAAATGTAAGATTCTCTGAATTCACTTGCATTAAAGATTCTGCCACATTTAACTGCTGCTGTTAATATTTTTTCAATGAAACTGAGAAGTAGAATCCTTCATAATTTGCTGTATGTGTTAAGTGAAGGCTGGATCATCATACATTTCCTGTTTCGTAAGAAAATACATCCAAATGGTTGTTCGTGAACGCTCAGTTTGTGGGCTTTTGCAGAAGTTAATATAAGGTTGTCTAGTGGCTCTGATTGAATGTAGTCCCCCCTGTGTGGGCAAGCAGGATGTGGAATTATAAGAGTCACATTCTCACAGACACCAACACAAATGTAGTTAAGCCGAGAAGCAGCCAGATGGGTTGCCATGTGTTCTGTGTCTGATGGGTAAGGTGTCTATTTCAGCTAAAGGGAATCATCTAGATTTGGGTCAAATAATGTGAATGCTATGAAAACCGAAACAACACAGCCTGACTTTATAGAAAAATGTAATCTTTGAAGAGGGGGTTCATTCCTGTCTTAATGTGGCAGAAGGATGGAGATGCAGTAGGAGTACAGACATATTTAGGTCTTTAAAATCTATGACCAAGCAGGCTGGTGACAGTAGAAGTATTGCTGTGGAAGAAGGAGTCGGTGAAGTCTCTGTCAGTGCCATTTCCAACATCCTGCCTGACTGCATTCTACTTGAGATGAGGGAAGAAAGTTTGAGATTAAGTGGCTTCCTCAAAAAATCGTTTTATGCCATTAACTTAATGGTGCAACACTGTCCACAGAGGTTAAGACCACTGATCTGTGATAGCAAAAGAATGAATGTGTCTGGTTTGGGGGCTATATTTAGGGTAATGTTTACGTTGTGGAGTAGTAGTATTTAGAATGAAGAAAGTTTATATGCATGGTGAGGCACAATTTCTTGAGTGAGTCATGCCTTGTTCAGCATAAATGTAATTTTCCTTTGAGTTGCAATAAGTATTAATATTTAACCGACAATCTCAGTGTCTGAGTGGAATAACTGATGGATAACTGTTATAATAGGATAAGAATTGTATGTCATGGAAAAAGTAATTTTATGTATACTTGCTATCAGGTTTACCCAATGGCATCGCGTGAAATGAAAAGGAATTTGGTTGCTCTAAGAGGTATAGGTCCAATGAGGATGAGAGCTGCATATATGTGCATAAATACAGTCACGTATACACATATATGTTTTTATTTAGTTATGTATATAGTGTGCTTCCTCAAGCTTTTCTTTTTTACATTCTACGTTGTGCCATATCTTTGTAGAAAGGTAATTACCCATGATTTGTAGGATTGTGTTAATGCTGAAGGAATACAGGATGTCAACCTGACCTTATTAGAGTGTTACATTAAATAAAATTCAGTGTTTTAAATAAAGTGACCTTGCCCTCCTAAGTCCTGTGGTGTTCAGCCAGCAGAATCACTTCTTTTAAACTCTTGTTCAAGATGCTGAAAAGAGGAAGATCAGCTAAGATACTTAATAATTTGTACTGAAAATAAGAGTTCACAAGACACTATATCTCTTCCTTCCACCCTGTAGAATTTTTACTACCCCTTCACCAGTCTTGACAGCCTGTTGTTAGAAACGGTTATGGAGAGAGAAAAAAGAATGCAGTAGCTGTGGTGGACCCAAACAGCTATGGGTATCCCAGCCTACTTCCTGATCGTGCCACCTCTGGGACCGATCTTGATTTTATCTCAGAGCGTTGTGCTGGTTCTTGGGCACTCAGGAAATGATAGTGGCAGCAAAGCCCACCAGCTTTCTCTGGGTCACTTTCAAAACACATATCCTAAGAAAGGGTTACACACTAAATGATGTCTCTGTATTTACTTTTTTCATTAGTTGGGCTGTATTTCTGTGATTCCTGGTTTTGGTGAATTGAGGCCCAGCCCAAGTCTCTTGGTTTAATGCTGCCATTGGAGATTGCTGGTAGGTCCTTTTGCCTGTTTTAATTCAGTCTGTATTGGCTTAGAATTTGTGTACTCATAGAATCAATTTTATGTAACAGGCTGAGTTGGACTTATGTTACAGTGGGGTATGTATATGTAAACCAGCAGTGGTGACGTTTTCACTGACAGCTAACACACCCTTTTGCCTATTCATGGAAAGGTCACATTAACTTGACAAAACAACTTTCAGCTTCAGCTCCATTTGCTTCTGTTTCGCCAGCCCCAATGTGTGTACACAGTACAGCACTGCTTGCCAAGGCCTCCCTGACGTGTAATCTGTTGAAACTGAACACTGTGTGTGCACAGTTGGACTTCATGCATTTGAGTTGGTGTGCTGGAGCCTCATCCTGACACTGACTGCTCTTTTATTTCGCATTGGACAGTTGGGCTCAGATGGCTAGCAATGTTTTTGAAGCTGTTGTCGTTTGTAACAGTGAACTTCTGGATGCCTGCAACCATCCTGGCCCATATGAGACCATGTGGCAACTACTTATCATTTTGCTGCAATAGGGAAGTCTGGTGCTGGATGTGGCTGCCTGTTTGTGAAACATACAGGTGTCACAAGGCAGGTTCTTAGGATGACTTTCACATTCTGCCTAGATGCCACCCAAGAAGTAAGGGAACCTGAAAGAAGCAGGGTTGCAGCTCTGGGAAAGAATCTCTCCTTCCTGCTGCAGCCATAGCTGATAGCTAGGATGTACGGCAACTTCGTTTTTCAGGTCTATGGACTCCTAAAGAATTTAAATTCTAAAAAGAGATCCATCTTACAGATAATTAGGTCATTGCCAGTCTCTAATATATACAACACAGATGCTTGGTTATGCCTGAAAAAAAACCCTTGCATCTGACCTTGACCTTGGATATTTCCTGTGCCGGATGGATCCTACAGTTTGAAGGAGTTATCTGTAGTCTGCACAAGCTCCAATAATTTCCTACAACTGTCCTAGTGGGATGGAGAACCCAGGTGTCATGGTTTAAGCTCAGTCAGCCGCACAGCCTCTCTCTCACCCCCCGCCCCTTTCCTCCCCCACACTCCTGGAAGCATGGGAAGGAGAATCTAAAGAATGTAACTCCCATGGGCTTGAGATAAGAGCAGTTCAGTAACTAAGGTATAACACAAACCACGGCTGCTAACACCAATAATAATAATGATAAGGGAAAAAACAAGGGAAGAGAATACAACCGCTCACCACCCACCGACTGACACCCAGCCCAACCCGCAGCAGTGATCTAACCCTTCTGGGTAACTGCCCCCAGTTTATATAGTGGGCATGATGTGCTGTGGTATGGAATAACTCTTTGGTCAGTTTGGGTCAGGTGTCCTGTCTCTGCTTCCTCCCGGCTTCCCCTCCTCTCTGGCAGAACATGAGACTCAGAAAATCCTTGGTCAGAGTAAATATTACTGAGCAGCAACTGAAAACATCGGTGTTATCAGTGCTGTTCCCAGGGCAAAAGTCAAAAACACAGCACTGTACCATGTAGTAAGAAGGAGAAACAATGACTGAACACCAGGGAACCCTCCTCTCTGGGCACAGGCTTTACAGCTAGCACATGGTTGGAGTGAGCTTTGAAACAGACACACTCCCCTCATCATTCCTACAGAGCAAATGCACCTCTTTCTGTGGCCAGTCCTGGTAGCTCTGAGGCCTCTTCACTGGGAGTGCAGCACAAACCCTATACATACACAGTGTGTACTCACACATCTATAAAACCACACATGTATGTATTTATACCTTATAAAAACACTGTACCAGAAACCCTTAGCCATGGTGTTTATTCATCATTGCTGAGGGCCCATAATACTGCAATGAAGTAAGCAGGAGTTACTATTCACAGATGAGGAAACACAAGCAAGACTATTTAATTTATGATACTCCCCTCCTACCTAGCCATGCTGTTGGGACACGTTCATTTTCCAGGCAACCCTTCTGCCTCAGCAGAGTTAAATTTTAAGAAGTCCAATGCATTGCCTCACTGAACCAGCGTCTGGAACAGCCCATGGGTACTACTGCCACACGCACCTGCTATAATGATACCAAAGCCTGCTTCAGTGACCCAAATCTTTTGAAAATTTAGTCCTTTATTTTTATCTACTTAGAAGGAACACAAGCTGCAGTGTCCTACTTTTTCTCAACTGTGCCATCTGACTCATCAATCATAACTGAATTTGAATCCTGTTATCACCTACTGACTTTCAATCAACCTAACAAATGTTATCAGAAGAACAAAAGGACAATGTTGTCACTTGGCCCAAGATACGTTTGCAAATCTTGAGTCATGTGAGATAGTTTAAGAAAATTACAATTTCAGCAAGGCCAAATTCTACACCTTCCCTGAAAAGATACGCCTATATAGAAAACATCACAGGACAAGAGAAAACGTTCTGTGATGTAAGACAACTCTACTATGAGATTTTATGCTACTGGTTTGATTAATTTTTAATACAATAGTATTATTGTTTTACCCACTTCTGACAGAATGCACTGTACACTCTTGTAATGTTTACCAGATGTTCATGAGGGCATGTGTACTGAGAATGAAATACAATAAATGTCTGGCTACCATCTGTTAAAGAAATGGCTTAAAACGTAGGTCTATCCAGAAAAGCCTTAGTTTAAAATCTAGCAGGGTTTTTTGCCCTGTACTTTCAGAAATGCATGAAGTGATTAAAAACAGCAACACACCCCCGCCACCAAAATCTGGGTTTTTTTTTTTTTTGCTGTTATGGCAAAAACCAATGCTCAGGATTATTGTGTCCCGAAAAGAAGGAAATGGGGCAAGAAGGCTGGGGGGCCTCCATGGATGGATAAGGTGTTGCTAAGAATACTCAGGTGGAAAAAAAGAAGCTTACAGAAGGTAGAAGTGAGGATAGGCAGCTCGGGAAGAATACAGGGACATTGTCCAGGAGGGACCAGGTAAGGAAAGTTAAGGGCCAGCTAGAATTGAGTCTGGCAAGGGATGTGAAAGATAACAGGAAGGGCTTCTATAGGTATGTCTCTAACAAAAGACAGACTAGGGGTAATGTGGGCCCTCTCCGGAAGCTATCAGAAGAACTGGCTAACCTCGATTTGGAGGCTGAGGTTCTCAATGACTCAATGGAGCCAGGCTGCTAAAAGTCCTGGAAAGCAAATGCAGAGACTGTGAGAATGAAGAACTTAGGCACACAGTGGAAGAGGATCATCTTAGGAACCTGAATGCGCACAAGTCCATGGGACCTGATGAAATCCATCCGCGGGTCCTGAAGGAGCTGGCGAGTGAAGTTGCTAAGCCACTGTCCAACATATTTGAAAAGTCAAGGCAGTCAGGTGCAGCTCCCGACGACTGGAAAAAGGGAAATATAACCCCCATTTTCAAGAAGGGGAAAATGGATGAGCCAGAAACTACAGAGCAGTCAGCCTCACCTCTGTGCTTGGCAAAATCTTGGAGCGGATTCTCCTGGAAGGCATGCTGAGGCACATGAAAAACAACAAGGTGGTTTGTGACAGCCAGCATGGCTTCACTAAGGGGAAATCCTGTCTGCGTGAGTCCCTGCTCACCTCAGCGGTGCTGCCGCTTCCTGGGCAAGGCCTGGTGGGGGCTTGAGGCTCCCTGGGTGGCTATCACTGCGCAGAACTGAGGCTCCTGGACGCTGCGTTTCCCCTTACTCCAGTGTTGAAGGCTCCTCTCTGGAGCAAGAAAGAGCAGTTGTTTTCAGTTTAAATATCAATGGATGAAAATTCCTTTTTGTGTGAAGTTCTTACTTTCCAGGATAACACATTTTTGCAGAACTCGCCCTTAGTGACTTACTGTGATGTCCAGGCTGTGGTGGAATATGCAACATACCCCAGGGACATCCCCAGCTGCAGGCAGGGTGTCTCCTCTCATATGTGGCCCATGTATGACTTTCCACACGCAAAGGGGATGACAGACCTGAAAAAGCATTACACAAAAGGACCTGTAACAGCTTAGGAAAGCCAAGTGGCTTGTGGTTAGTTCCCTAAACCAATCAAGAAACTTGAAGGTAGGTGCTCCAGAATTTTTAGCCAGCGGCTCTGTCTGCTTAGACATTCCCATTCATATTTCGTGATAGATAGACAGACATTTTCTGAGGAGAACAAAATGTACTATTACCACAGGATCGTATAAATCCTGCCTGTCTTCTGGGAAATTCAGATTGAAAGAAAATCTGAACGTAACCATCCTAAAGCATTAAAAATTTATGAAAAATATATATCACAGCATCTTATGTACAATTGTTCAATATACTTTAGTGAGGTTGCTCCCAAGGTACTTCTTTTATATCTTAAGTTGTTGACAAATGGCACGATGCTTTGCAGCAGGAAAGTATCTCTCCTCCAGCCCCCTAAATGGAACTTCCTAAGATGTATTTCTTCTGCTTGATATTAAAGCAGAAAACTGAATTTTCACTTCATCATCTTATATTGAAACAGTTTTGGTTATGAAAGTAGAATAATCAAGAAAACTATTTTAAATATAGCTTCACTAAACTACAGAGGAAATTGCATTGTCTGCTGAGTTTGAAAATCTGTCTATAATTAGACTTAAATGTCACCCCTTCCAGTGCATTTCAGCATTTCTGCAGACTATAGTCCTTATGTAGTGTATAGCTTTCAGTGTAGTCTTCTTGTGAAAATTATGACCCTCTGGCATGCTTTCAGGAGAGTATGTCTCTATATTAGCTATTAAACATAATATAATAGTTGATGTAGTTGTTGATTAGTTTCCTGTTGTTCCTGTAGCATAATCTGTACTCATTTGCTTTGCCTTATGTATTGTTGCGTACTGTAAATTTGGGAGGAAAATGATTCATCTGTAGCTTACGATAGTACAGGATTTTACTGTGTCTCTATTTCATATTTTACAAACAATGCTTATATATACAAAATGCTATTTACTCCATATAAACAGCAGTGGAATTTCAGCAATTGCAATATTTTCTTTTGCTCTGGGGTCTTACCATAGAAAGGAAGAAAAAAGATTATCAGTATAAAAGATATTTACATGGTTGTGCTTTTGCAGGAAAGATGCAAATTGACCAGATGCTGGGTTGGTTTTTTTTTGTTTCATTGTCTGTAATATCACAATAACACCATCACTTACAAGGTTCGTTTTTTTACTTGAGCGCTTGTGATAGCTTTCTCCAAATTGAGGCTTATTTTTTGAAAAAGAAACTGAAGAGTAAAATGTGAATCTTAAAGAAGCTGTTGACATCATACTGATATTTCGCCTAGTTATTAAGACTTTGCTGCGCCTTAATGCCCTCTGAGTACACCTACAACATGCAGTGTGTGAACAGGGTGGAGAGACGGGGAGAGGGGAGAGACATGAAGGAGCTGTTGTATCCCCTGGCAACCTCAGCTCTCCCACCATGTCTCCTGGTGATGTGCACTTCCATAGTAACAGCCACAGTGCTGGGAATCCTCCATGATCCTTTCTTCCTCCTCTTCCAGCCCACTTCTAACATTCGATCAGCTCAGATACGGCCCGTAATTCGCTCTCTGGGTAGTGACAGAGCATGAAGGCAATGGGCACTAGAGATGCACAAGGTCAGATCATTACCCAGAATTGATTTGAGTAAACAAAATCAACATAGATGGTTTATCCCACCTGCATTTTAGATGTGTGTGCCCCATCCCTGAGGAGAGCAGAGTTGTACCACCTCTCCACCATATACTGTTCATTTTCTGGGGTTCAGCCACTACTAGATTTACATTTAAACCAATTGAAACATAATGCAGTGGAAATATTTTCCCTTCAGGACATCTGTTTTTCAAAAAAAATAGTTCCACTTGTTAGTCAGAAATGAACTGTAAAAATCACACCTAAGCCCAAACGAATTCTGTCTGTACTTGAAACTTCAAGGTAATTAAACTGTTAACTTCAAACTTGGTTATAAACAGAGAAAGATAATACTCTTTACACAAGGTAGGTAAGGCAGCATCTCCCATTTTGGCACATTTTATACCATATAATGGTGAGTTCAGATATTACAAATCTAATTAAGACATACACAGTGGACTTTCATGACAATTGTCATGTAAGTAGAGCTATCATTTCCAGTGCAAGGAGCTCAGGTGACCCGGCCTGCCTGACCCTACTGGCTTCCAGACAATGAAACAATGCAATTTCTTCTATCAAGAGCTCCTGGCTCCAAAGATCTGTCACTGCAAGCAGCTGTGGGAGCAAATCATATGTCAACCAAAAAACTCAATACTGAAGAACAAATTGAACTATAATAGTGTGTCTGTCTGGTTATTTAAAAATAGATGAGCAAAGAACATGCAAAGGACAGGAAGCAGCCAAAAGAGAGATCACTCAAAGGTAGAAAAGTTGAAAAGAACCTTTTTGTTCTGGAAACAGCCTGGCTCAATACCCACTGAAACCAAAGAAGTGGTTCCTTCCCTTGACTTTGAAAGCCTCATCCATGTGAGTTCTTAGATACATCATTTGTGTCTTCTTGAACACAAGTAGTGCCTGATTTCCTTTTTTGCTTATATGCTCATGCTAAGGCCGATTAATATTGCCCAAATAATACAAAGGGAAGGGTCTTGGACATGTAACAATCTAGCCTTCAGACCATAAATCTTCAAGGAAATGGAGCACACAAATCCATCAACAGTGAGCTAAGATTGTCCCAAGAGGCCTTATTAAAATTTTTAGAGAATTAGAGACATATCCTACTGAAATTTACTATTGAAACCTCTGAACTGTTATGAATATCCTTTGGCGGTACTCTTGAGACTTCATTCTCCAGAAGATACAACTCTCCTTTGAACTCTACAGGGTGCTTCTAAAGCCTGCAAAGGTTATAAATTTCTAATAAATATTGTTGTATTGAACAGTTCTTTTAAAATGCTCTTTCAAAGAAAAAAGTAATGAAAAGAAAAAATGAAAAAAAGCGTAGAAAGCAAAGTTTTCGCTATCAAGAAAAAGTATAAAGGAGACAGCTGAAAACATTAAGTACATGTGTATCAGTAAATGTGAATACTGTGAAATTCAGGGATTGAGAAAGAAATTAATGACACCAATGAAACACTGAGAATCTAAATATAATTATATATTAAAAGTTTCTGAAAGTGGCTGGGTGACATTCTAAGAAATATTAATAAACCTGGCTATTCTCTCCAAAACTTTGGAGGTCAGAAATTTTACTTACATATCCTGCTGTCATCTGTCTGTCCCAGCAGTTCAAAAATAGTCTTTAAAACCAGAACTAAAGCTCTTATATGTCATCTGGATTTGCCATCTTGGACATCATCACAAGGACTGATTTGTGATTCCTGCAGCATGTATGTAGGTGTTAAACTTGAGTGCAGAAGAAATACGGTGATTTTTAGAGGGCTTCATGTCTGACCTAGTAAGGCTTTCAAGTATGTCATTAGATGTTGTCTCCCTGTGAAACAGCACAATTCCTGTGTTTCTGCTCTGCAGCACCAAGTCTGATAAGCCACTATGAACACCTGTTGCTTTATAGTCACTGAGCCTATGGTTCAGCATAGAATCATAAAATCATAGAATGGTTTGTATTGGAAGGGACCTTAAAGCTCATCCAGTTCCAATCCCCTACCACAGGCAGGGACACCTTCTACAGTACCAGGTTGCTCAAAGCCCCATGTGACCTGGCCTTGAACACTGCCAGGGATGGGGCAGCCACAGCTTCTCTGGGCAACGGGTGCCAGGGCCTCACCAACCTCACAGTGAAGAGCTTCTTCCAAATGTCTAATCTAAATCTCCCCTCTTTCAGCTAAAAACCATCCCCTCTTGCCCTATCCTTACAGCCCCTTATAAAAAGTCTGTTTAGCTTTGTTTTAGGACCCCTTTAGGTAGTGGAAGACTGCTGTAAGGGTCTATCTAGACAGCTCTATCTAGAGCTAAACTTAGTTTCTAGTAAGAGAGCAGCTTGCCTATAATGATATATTCCTCATCCCACTTATTTTCTTGGTAAGGGAAGTTTAAGGTTTGTACTTCAGTAGTGATCCTCAGTGAGAAACCTAGGAAGCTTTGTGATTAGCTTAAGTAAGTTCTTATAAAGCATGATCATATAAAGTATGATAAAACACCTACTGTCTACACAACTTCAGAAAAACTAGCTGTGATGAATGGATAAGCCTCACTTACATTTTGTATTCTGGTATTCTGCTGCCGAAAGTTTGTGCTTTGAAACTCTTCCTATCTGATACTGTGTGCACTTAAGGGAAAGAAAAAGAACTGATATTACAGTTATTTGTATAACATTTCCCTGTGATTATTTCTTGCTTGGAGGAAAATGAATATGAATGGCTCGAGGGAATAACAACAGCCACTGAAAAGCAGGCATTTCGGACTTGTCTGATTCCTGATACTTTTGTTGGGTAAACATCTTCTGAGAGCTAGATTCACAGGCATAAACCTTGCTGGGTGCTCTATCGGATTGGCAGGATTTCTCTGGAAACTAACTTTGAAATGCTAATAATTTTTTTTAAGTTATTATGAATTATTCCTTGAATTCTTCTGTGCAGCTGCTCCATTTCTCCTCACTGGGATTGTCCCCACAAAGCAGGGGGAACATGTGGTCTCCAATTTGTGGCCAGTTGTTCCTCAGAGCCTTGCCAGGAGGTTCACTACGGAAAGGGCTGATCTGAAACCAGTGCCTTGAGTGCTGTGCTTGAGTCAGTTCCTGACTCAGTGGTTGTGGAGAAGCTCCTAGCTGCCGCTGAGGGACTTAAGCAATGAATTTCTTCCTGGAGAGGTTTTCCTGAAGAAGCTGAAATAAATGAAGTATATTAGCTTGTTTTACGAGAAGACCATCTTGCTTTTACTGAACTAATTACTTTGTAGTCATATAGCTGGTTATGATTTTTGAATGAATTGTGAAACCTATTGTATCTGGAGCCAGAATAATTATGACACATTGGGTGCATTTGTGATTAAAAGCAGTGACTATTCTTGTAGGTCACATTTCATCAGAGAAACTCAGAGCATTTTATAAATACCAGTTCCTCTCAGAAACAGTTGAATATATCAATTACAAATAAGAAATAGTCTTATACTTAAATATTATATGCTGTCTTTTCTTCTCAACACATTTTCCAAATAAAATCTCCATTCTAAATACAGTATATGAGAAACCCCATAGGGTTTAGGGCAGGAAGTGAAACTAGTTGCCACTGAAAATGACATAAACAATTCTGAGATACAAAAAATAAACACTCCAGTTAGAATTTGGCTAGGATAAGAAAGCCAAAATCTGTGCACTCCTGGAAATGAAATAATGCTATTTTTAATGACTGCAGTGTCAAGGGAGTTCACTTACAACTGTTTAAACACAACTCCTATTAACACAAATCTGAACTTCATGTTAACACAGGGTCAGAGAGATGGGTCATATACAGTGAAGTAACAATGAATCACTGAACCTGCCTATACTAGGTGTCCTCTAGACTAGCTAGGCATTAATGGTGTATGACTGCTTTGCTTTAGGTGATACAACTTCAGCACTCAGCAAGGACAGGACAAGCTCTGCAGCACAGAGCTTGTAGTTGCATCCTGGCTCACACGAAGAATATGCAGAAACATGTAGAGGAAGGGGGAGGTTTAGGTGTGGACATGCATCTACATCTCTCCATCTGTTCCCAGGCTCTGTGCAGTAGATAAGATTTTCAGGTAAGGGTCGGTAGCTGATACGGGCAGCAAGAGAAAGAAGTCATCCTGGCATCCTGCAAATTTCAAAAGTGCTAGTGCTGGGGCAGGGGAGGGCTGTTTTGTCCCTGTGTAAGGGAGGGCATACACCAAAGAACCTGCTGATTAATGGTAGGATGATTAAACCGAGGCACAAAGAGGCTGAGTATTTTTGGTAAATTGTGCGACTAGCTGATAAGAGAGAGGATATTTTACAGGCAGAGAGCTGAGACAGTGATGAGGTGACTAAATTAAACTCAGAGTGTGAGACAGCTAAGAAATTGACTAACATCTCCTTATTCCCTGCCCAGGATCTTAGAGACAGTGCTACATGCTCTGTTCTGTCCCTACAGCCTCTATAAGGCTGTCCCTGTGAATCAGTGTGCACTGCATTGCATGCTAAAACATACTGTGCATGATGAAAGACTCTGAACCAATTTGGTTTTAGCAGCCTTAATTAAAAATGCAATCAAACCCCAGAATGATTTACCATTAGGCAAAGTGGCCAGGAGATACCAGAAGGTTCATTTGGTGGGGTTTTTTTCCCTAATACACTGGAGTAGGAATGGAGCGAGAGCAGTAATAGGGCAATTAACAATGAAAAATGGATGAAATGAATGATGACTCAAAATGGCTGGGAGAGGCTGAGTTATTTATTTATTTTTACATCTGCCTATTATGTATTAAATAAGGAAGTTTGAATAATCTGTCTTGAATAGTCAGTATGAATCTGTAAAATTCATTGCTGATTAAGAACTCAGAAAGAGTAATTGGAAAATACAAAATATATGACACAATGGCTCCAATAATAACTATCCAAGGGAGCCAGAGGAATTCTGGAGTCTGAATGGGTTGACAAGGTGCTGTAGGGTGTCTGCAACATCTGGCTTTATGTACTGGCTTTAGTCACTTCCAGAAGACAGTGGTATAGGTGAAGATCTAGGAGTCTCTGAGGGGAGCTGTCCATACACCTAAGCATCTGAACTAGTGCCTCAATGCAGGTGATGTGAAATTTCCCTTTTGTTTCATACCACAACAGTCTGTGGAGACACCAGAGGAAATAAAGTGTCTTCCATCAGAGATGAGTATGATAAAATCTGCTATTCATCCACTCAGGTTATTACAATGTTCTTACTACCAGGATGTTAGAGTCTTACTGAGTTCACACTGGCTCCATATTCCCTTAACTACATCAGCTTGGAAAGGAAAAAAGGAAGGAAACTCTGAAACAAAATGAGGCATCTTCCAAACAGCAAAGCTGCCACTTCATTTACTTATACCAGCACTATGCCCAGAAGGGTAAACTTCAAAGGAAGTGAAGTCTCTTTTCTTCAGCAACTAGATGAAGCTATTGTAACACATATCATCACAGATATGGCTTTCCTCACTCCAGAGATAAGAAAACATCTTTCATGCATCTAAAGATTAGGAAATAAAAAGCGATTCCCTCTTGATTTCATCCTTGTGCCTTTATCCTTTAATTATAAAGTGTTTCCTGGCAAAAATCTGTTTTGTTAACAGGAACCAGCAGAGAACTGTAGAGTTGGTATAACTCAAAAAGCTCCTGAAATAAGTTAAATCTGCTAAAACAGTCAGTGACAGGACAAGGCAATAAGATATCCAGAGATCAGTGGTTCATCTTTCCATTGCGTACCAACCTTGCCTTCTTCACTCACTGCTGAAGATTTCTGGATCTCTGACCATTTGCATCCACTGCCTGTGCGCTGAAAGCAATGGGGAGTGGCTATACATGGGTAGTCTGGAGAGAGTATTCCAGCATCACATAAGGAAAGCCCTCATGTCCTGGTGTGAAAAGATAAACCAGCTCTGACAAGCAGAGAATGCATGAAATACTAAATCATTACTTACATTGGCTACCATGGGCTTATATCAGCATTAGTACACCACACACTGTCAATGGGTGGCACCAGGGAGTTTAAGAAAGCAAGGTAAAAACTATTTTGCATATTTATTTTTCTTTCATATAGACTGCTAATTAAAGCCAAACATAACAAAAACCCCAGAAGAAAGTATTTTCTTTGCTGCCCTGTCCTTTCTCAGCAGCCCAGCTGGGATAGAGCTACTTCCATTCACACCAGCAGGCTGTGTCCACACTTCCAGCTCCCCAGAAATATCCCAGAAAAAGGCAGAGGGGTGAGTAGCACACGGACAGCCCATTTCCCTCACCATTTTGAGCTGGAGTAAGAGTCAAGATCTCAAGCTCCCAGTTCAGTCTGGAAACAGGCATAGGGCCTCTCCACCTTCCATCTCAGAGACCAGCAAAAGCCATCAATGAGTAAGGTGGGACAACAGAAGTCCCGAAGCCACTGAATGGGCCAATCATCTTTATCAACATCTGCTCCCAGGGCCTGTTCTCACTGGCCTCCACCCAACCATCCAATCAGCTGGAATCAGGCTAGGAACATCAAATCCCAGTGGCTTTTCCTGGTTGATTCCTCTTAATGCACATACGCTGAGGAAGGCAGGAGAAGTGTGAGTGGCAGTTTTAACAGCTTTAATGGAGAAAATATTAAGAAGAGCTTCAAACAGTCTTGCATTGGCTGATCACCACAAAATCATGTCTGCAATACACTAAAAAATCCACTCCATAATCAGTATAACTAAATCCTTATGTATATCTTCCTGGTTTCCCCTCCCCTCCTAGAGTGGTCGTTTGTTATATTGCCAGATAAAGTTGCTGCATCAGCTTTGCATTTCTCTCTGATTTCATGGTGTAATAAGGCTGGCACTATCTCTCTCTCTGCTTGCTTGCGTATAGGTGTGTCAGCCCTTGTCTAATAACTATTGTACCAAACAGCCAATTTCAATCAAATCTTTGGATGTCTCAGAGGTATTCTAGACCTACAAGATTTATGACAACAGAGAACTATATGGAAGGAGAATTTTCTCTACATACTTCTTCTGAGAGAATTGTAAAAACCATTCACTTTATTACATGTAAGAGAATCCACACAAGAACTCAATTAAGCTTTATCAGTCCTCTGGTTTAGCAGACTATTGATAAGTAAGGTGATCATCCCCTACATAGACAGAATCATTGCAAAATAAGGAAAATAAGGACCTCTGGAGGGCTTCTAGAGCAGCCAACTGGATAAATGATACTGTGTCACACCTGATAAACATCTATCTAATCTGTTGAGGATTTCCAACCCTGAGGTCTCCCCAGGCAATTATATGAGCATACATCTTTATTCCCCACCATCTTGTACTACAACTGAAACACTGTAATACATTAGTGGAGCTCTATGAAATATGATTTAAGTCTGCTGTTCGTGGCTGCATTTGCATTTCAGAAGTCTGGGTAAGGGAAGGAAGGTAAAACAATGCTGCAGCATTGATTTCCCTCAGGGACATGATAGTTGCATAAAGGACTCTGCTAATTATAGTCACCAACTACCAACAGACTCATCAAAAGCCACAGCAGCACTGCAGCAATTCGGTGCCTACCACAGTCCATAGCTCTTTAAGCTGAAAGCATTTGTCATGATGAAGAATTGATTTTCAAAGGAAATGCCCCTGCAGCCCCCTTCGCTAAAACAAGACAGGACTTGACTCTGAAAGGTCCTTTAGATGGTTGAGTCGCTGCCAGACCACTTGTGCACCTTGTTTTTAATTTATGGGACTTCTCAGAAGGTAGATCCATTATACATGGCTCGTTCAACTTCAGAGCTTTAATCCCAGGGAAGCTACAAGCAAAGCTCCCTTAAATTTAATTTTGGAAACAATATGGTCTACCCTTAAGAGCAGACAGTACAATATTTAGGCAGAAATATGCTGTTCAGTAAAAGACTCAAGAATGTCACTGTTTCTCAAAACATCAGTGTATATTTTCCTCTGCTAAGAGGAATGGATTTAGCTAGCTAAAAATTGCTGTCTTCATACAGATTTTTCACTGCTAAATCTGAATCTGAGGTTACATTTGGAAGGATATGTAATAGTTTTATACACACTTAAAAGTAGTGCTTGAGGAGATGGGAAGACTGGGAAATCCTGTTCTGGCTCTTTTCTCTGGCTGGAGGGAGTCACAACTGCTCACTCTTTCACTTACTTCCAAGCTACACTAAACTTCTGCTCACAGGCCATCTGGGCCCCTGGGATGTGTGTATGCACACGCTACAGTTTGGGAAAATAAGTAGAAGAAACAATATCCACGCAAAACAGTCTAAGGAATTTTCTTTGATCAGAGATTAGCTTTGTGTCTCTCACAGCCTTTCCCTGGGAGTAAAAACTTCAGTATGAAAAAGTTCTCTATGGCGAAAATCCTTGATTCTGATTTCAGTGTCTTAAATATCTAAAAGCTTCCGCTGTTGCAACTTGGTACAACTTCCTTTACTTCAGGGGGTTCATGTTGGTTTCTATGAGGTTGGGAGCTGCCATCAGCCTATCAATGAAAGAGGGTAATTCCTCAAATGAGGGCGATAACTTTGATGGAACAAGGCAGCAATGGCATTTGTACTCCACTCTCCCTAAGCCTGCCTTCTTGCCAAAAAATGCCAAAATATTTAAGCATATCGTAACTTTTTAATTGATTGTGGCATTTGGAGTTTAAACTCTAAGCAATAATTATGCTAATGAGAAATAAAGTATTTTCTTGGCAGCAGAATACTTTTCGTTGGTATTGTTGTTGACTTGTGTATTTGTTGCTTTCTCATCATCATCACTGGCTTCTCTTTGTATGCACAAAGTGCCATTTACAGCTGCCCTTGAGAAAACTGCTGCAGCTTCCAGAAAGTGCTTTCCCATTTCTTTTTTTCCCTTCTTTCAGGAGTAACAGCTTTTTGTCTTTTCAGGCCTTTGACAACTGCATACCATGACATGAGCTATTCCTGGAGAAGGGTAATGACTTTCTCTCCAGCGCAGTAAAGCAGTGCATTGGGGGAATAAATGTGGGGACTTGCCATTACAACAGACATGTAGAAACAGAGGAATGAAGTGCCTGTCCACCGAGGCCTCAATTCTGGGTTGAACGAACACAGTTCTTAATTGCACAATGAGCAGGAGGAAATGGAGTAGATCCAGGAGGATCTGCAAAAGGAAGAACATAAATTCTCAGCCAGAGCTTGCTGCAGAGAAATGCTCCTTTTCAGCTTGTACACTTTGAGCATAAGCAGCAGCTGTATGTAAACAAAGCCATTTTCAAAGGGAAGTCCCTTGAAAAACTAGTGATTCAATTATTTTCGGTTACTTGGGTGGACCAGCCCCAGTGACCTCTTCTGAACATGGGTTTGCTGAGCTGGACACAGTGACAGACGAACTGGGGTGGGAAGGCAGGGAAGGAAGGCTGGGCAGTTGCACAGTGCCTCCCTACGACGTGGTGTGCGGGAGCCGCCGCTGCAAACACTGGCAGCAGAGAGGCTGCAGTCCTCAAGGCTTCTGCCCTGCCTGACTTAGGGCTGTCTATGGATGTTGTCTGCCTGTAGAGGTGCCCCACCTCCTCGTGCGAGATCCTCAGCCTCCCAGCATGCCGTAAGTTCAGCTGCAGTGGAAGTGATGCCGCAGTTCACTTAAGTGATGGGTCAGAGTATTGCCCCGCTCTAAGGAATGATCTGCAAGAGCCAGCCTTTGCTGTGGGAGCAGGGTCATGAGCTCTGTGGAGGAGCACTGGTGTACAATGGCTGTGACATGGTCCAGACCAGAGGAACTTTTACACAGAGTCTTTAAAATGGATGTGAGGCTGATTTCCCATTTTCCCCTGTCACATCAGTGGATAAATCATTGCAGGTTTTTGGCATTTCATATTACGATAAAACTGACTCTCTCCAGTGACTGAATTATTCTGTCACACTTGTTTGAAATAATGTAAACAGAAAGTGAAATCTGCTTTAGCTCTTGGTTTGGTTTTTTTGGTTGTTTTTTTGGGTTTTTTTTTTTGTTTGTTTGTTTGTTTTTTAATATTTATAGGAGTTCGTGAGATTTTGAGCATATTTTAATGGAAGGTCTAATTAGTGGGTAATTGAGTTAAAGGTGAGATACTGTAAATGCAATTCACTAAAGCTCCAATTTTAAACTACTAATATGTGCATAGCTGTTAGAAAAGAGAAACAAAGAATAATGGCTTCTGGATCTACTGTCTCCACATTACATCTTTAGCAAGCAATAAATGACATTTATTTCTTCTTTTTCTCTTCAAGGATATTGCCTGAAAAATCTATTACTTACCAGATGGGTGAATCAATAGATGTTATTTGTCTCCTTGTGTGAGATCTGCACTGAGCACAGCAAGGAAAACCTGCCTCTCAGTGCATGGAAGTTCATGATCGTTAATACACAAAATGGTCACTATATAAAAGCTTTATGTTCCAGCACTTTGTGCTCCACATCACCATTTCTACACCTTTGTGCATACTTGGTGAACGTACTTGGTGTGATTCATCTGTAACTACAAAAGCCACAGGCTGACCAATATAAACCTTGTTTCTTGCTTCAGATTATAGTAGAAGCAGCTTTCTCATGGCCTGGCACTCTGCAGATATTTCTGAGAGCTGCCCTGCTGCGTTATGAGCTGTTGCTGATAACAATCCTACCTCCCCAACATGTCTGCTGCTATCTACACAGCCTCACTCTCTCTAATTCTGTTTCTTGTTGGAGGATCACACCTACCTAGGGCACACTGCTGCATGGAAAACAACATCTTTGTAGAGACAAATAAAATAAAACCAACCAGGAATCATGTAGACACATGTAAAAACACACCTTTCGCACTAACAAACGTCAATTCAAGCACAACCCATTGAGGATTAAGGATGTACTCCCTGACAGATGTATTTCCTATGTCTGTGTGTTGGCTTTCATTCTTTCCTCCCTTATTGCTTTTCTCAATAGCTACACCACGCAACACACCTATAATGCTCCAAATGTGAAAAACAAAACAGAGATTGAGGAGCAGGTCATAAGCTCCATAATACAGCATCACACATACAAGATAGAAGGCATTTCCATGGGGCTTGGAGTGAGCAAATGATGTATCCCAATTTGTTCCTCGACACCCAGGTGAGCAGAAAGGAAGGGAGGAGTTAAGAAATTGCTGCCACGTCAGCATCTATTTCCTGCTAACACCCAGCCCAGGTAATCACTTACACCCATGGTTAGTGCTTGTAAAACCTGTTTGTCCTGAGATGCACTGCAAATTCATTTTGTACTCTTAAGGAATAAGTAGATGAGAGCTCAAGGCCCATGCATTTCTACCTGATTCCATGGGTCATTCACCAGTAGCCCCGCACTTTAGAAACCTCAGGATTTTTGTTTTCAGCTACCTGCAAGAAGTAGCTTTTGTGTTCAGCTGAAGGTTACTCAAGAGATTACCCTCATGGAGAATGCTGCCCCCATGCCAGCCTTCTGAAACCTAAAGGTGACCAAAAATCCCACCACCAATGATATATTAGGATCTAGATATCCTTAAATGTGTGCCTTCTAATATATCCCAATTCCAGAACAGGAAGGTTAGTAAAAGTTACTTTTAGGTAACTATTAGTTACTTTTTAAGATAAATGAGGACATTATCTTGCTTTCAGAAAAGCAAAAAACAAACCAGTAATTTAGGCTCTATCCCAAATTCCGAATTACTTTTCAGTTTGTTGCTGAATAAACACTTGGAAGATTGGTTTTACTGCACTAGGGAGTTTTCTTTCAGTTTCAGGAGTTTCAGGATCAATTTTCCATACCCAAGTAGCACGATATCCCTTAAAGATCCAGGAAGGACTGCCAGGTTGCTTGAATGTATTAATAGCTATGTTTTTATTAGTTTAGAAGAAGGATAAGGAGGAGGCAGGTGGTAGTCATTGGACAAATAACCTTCATAATGTGGAAAATACTAAGCCATTTAAAAGTTGCTGGCTGTAGTAACATTTTTCCAAGCACTGCTGACTAGCTAGGAGATAATTTACAGTCAGCTGGATGAAGCTGCACTTTATTTGTGCAAGACAATGAAGAGGAAATAAGGCAAGGAATTATGTCCTTTTTTTGTTGTGTTGTATTTTTCTTCACTACAAGCACTGAGGTTAGGTCCACCAAGTGTTGTCTTCAGAATAGAGAAGCTGCCTGAAAGATGCCTACCTGCTCCAGGTGGCCAGCACTAAGCACCTCTGGGAACAAAGTCAGGACACTTACAGATAACCACTCCACTCCTCGCTACCCGGTTTCCGCCTGTGGATGGGATGCCAAAGAGGAGCAAGTACAAAGCCATCACTCTTCAGGTGCTCTTTGTGTTCTCATGTTCTATTTTTACACATGTAAAGCTGCAAGATCTGAACATTCATTAGTCAGCAGGGTTAGTAAATGGCATACCTTTGATTTTTGCTTATCCTGATTATCTTTGCCTATGGTCTTTCTTTACATAGCTAAATGTTCAGCTTGCATTTTCTTTTTTAAGATACCATTTCCATCCAGAAATTTCCCTCTATCTCCCTTATACAGCCTGGAAAACACTCATATTCCAAGTTTAAAAGTCTTCTGAAACTTTGGGACTCACCACAGAACTTAAATCTCTGGTTTATAAAGGCCATTAAATTTCTGCACATCATAAAATGCTCAGTTGAAATCTGCCTCATAATTAGAGCTGAGTAAAACTAGACAGTTTTATTTCACACAAGATTTAGATGTTTCCAAAGCTGGTTTTCCTCCAGTTCCCTAGTATTTCCAAAGTTTCTACAAACTGGAAAGGAACAGTCTACACTGAGGTGAACCATGATCCCAGGAGATCAAATTGCCAGTGTCCTGTGAGTGCCCCAAGCAACCCAAACTTCTGACTCTCCAACCAGGGAAGTGAAAACACAGTTTATGTGCGTGGGAGGTAGGAGACAACTACTGTCAGGTGGAAAAGTGGCTTCCAAACGAAGACACTGCTGAGGTTTGCACAGAATTTTGTACATAATATTGATCAAAGAGGTGGTGTGGCTGCTGGGATTATTTTCAATATATAGTGCCTTGCAGTGCCGTGGTTATGTGTGAAATCTGGAGAAAAGCCAACTTCATTTGAAGTCTGTAGAGATTCCGAGAAGAATATAATGAAAGGGCAGAACGATATTCCTTGTGATTTAGCCAAAACCAGGTTGGATTTCGATATTCATCTAGTTCAAATGAAACATATCTGAAACACCAATTTTGCTATCCGTGGTTCATTTACTAATATAATTTTATATAATCTTGACAGCTTTAAATTGCATTCAGGTACTTCTAAATGCCTTTCAAAGCATCTTGAATCTTGATTTGCAATGACCCAGTCCATTCCTTGGCAGCTGGACTTAACCATGCCAGAAAACAGAACTCCCACTGTTGAACTTTGCCAATTAAAATCCTGTCTCTCATAATTTTACCTCTTCTGAAGAAATGAGAATTGAAGCATGCATTACTTGACATCTTCTCAGGCATTTCTGTGCCAGATGCAAGTTTCCTCAATTCACAAATGCACCCAATCTTTATCAGAACATTCAGTTTCACATTATAGCTGACATTAGAAGAGGAAATGTTACATATTTATTGGTTTGTTCTTTTGCTCTGAGTACCCCGTACATGCCCTTTGTGTTCATAGCAGGTCTTACAAAGATGTCTATTAGTTTTCTAAGTAGCACAATAACCTTCAAAGGTCTGTAGGTAGGATTTGGACAAGTGTTCTAGGCTTACATTTAGCAATTATTTTGAGCTGGATTTCAGCCTTGCTGAAATGAGGACAGACTAATTGGACTTGGACTCTCCAGCTGAAAAGAGGAGACAGCTGAGAGGGAAGGGAATAGCGATTTGTAATGATAACTGAAGTAAACAGGGAGCAATTACTCAATCTTTCACCCACTATGAAAATTAGAAGGCACCCCAATTATCAGTCATCAGGTTTAAAATGCAGAGAAAGAAATACCTTTTCTCATAACATCTAATTAAACCATGAAACTAACTGCCCATGGAAGTTGCAGAGGCTAATTGTAAAAATGAATTAAAAAAGGGATCAGACAAATTCATGTAACCATGAATGTCTGCCAGTGGTAAACGAACACAACTGTCTAGATGCAACCCCTGGCTCAGGAAGCCCCTAAAAAAATCAGTAGCAGGGAAGGTACCACTTTGCATTTTCCCTGCTTTTTATGCCCTTTCATAAGGACGTCATGGTGGTCACATCTGGAGGCAGGATGCTGGGTGGACCTTCAGATTTACACAGCATGGTTGCTTTTATATTTAGTTATGGTCTTCACTATGCTGCCATCAGATGATTTCAGACATCAGCATCATGAGCAACACCTTAATAGAAGAGCTGTGTGAGATGCTGAGCTCTCTCAGATGCTGAGGAGGAACCAGATGAGTCCAGCAGTGCAGCTACTCTGAGGCGGGTACCAGGGTAAACAATCCCCGACCCTGGGACAGACCATCTGGCCTGTCTTCTGCACAGCAAAGTCACTACATTAGGACATGCATCCACCTTGACAGGAGGGTCAACACAACAGCATCTTCCTGTTACGAGCAGGATGGCCTCTGCAGCCTCAGCTAGCTTAGTCATGTGGAAAACTAGATCCCCACTCAGTCTCCTTGGGACTTTTATTATAACAAAAGACTGTAAAGGCAAACTGTAGAACTGATCTCTTGGTGGAGAATACCACCTGGATGTGGCTGACTGCTGTCTCAGTCCTCACTTTTCAAACTCTTGTACATTTTCCTCCAAATTTTGGCATATTATAAACTGGTAAAAAGCACACACACACACACACACACACACACACACACAAAGGCACAGCATTCAGCACATGCAATTGCTTTCTTCTCAAATATCACCATGAGGAAACAGGGACTGTTTAACCAGTGTTACTGCTTTGTGCCTTCTGCTGCCTGCAACTTGTCCCCTCACAAGAAACATACCAACAGGGCATAGTCCTTCGTTCAGCAGAAGCAAAGTTTTTAGAGAATCAAGAAGATGGTCTCACATTAAAACAAAATGCTTTGTTAAAGGAAAAAAAATAATCTCTTTTGACACACACACACACAAAAGCCTATTTCAGCGATAGCACTTTATGAAAAAGCAAATTCCTCTAAGCCATGGAAATCACTGAGGAACCAAAATTGCACAAACTTTGAATATGGGACACATCACCTCACCAGAGTAATGGAAATGTTTTAGGAGATCACAAATCAGAGAGGAAAAAAAAGCTGAACTGCATCAATGTACTTAGGAGGAGTGGGGGGAGGGTGGATGGCAATGTAAAACCTCCAAAACCTCCAAGAAATGACATAGGTGCTTTCCATCACAGTTCTTTCAAAACTGATTTCAGATCATAATTTGCCTGGAATTGCTTCTTGAACAGTCCCTTGGTTTCCTGTCTGCTGTTCCAGGTTGAATGAAAGACAGAGTTTCTGCTGGTAAAATAAGATTTCTCTTTTGTAAGTGTGCCAGCTTGCACTCTCTGCCATCAGCAGACAAGCCAAATGGTTCTTCTGGGGAAATATGAATTTCCAGGTAACTCAGCTGTTCAGGGGCTCAGCATAACCATAGCAAGGCCAAAAAAAAAGAAGTGCAAAAAAGAAAATAATCCCTTCTGTAGCATTCACAAAGACAAAACAAAGAGACCACAGATGTATCATCATCCATCTCATCTAAATGTAGGTGAGGAAAGCATGCAAAGGGGTTTCAGGAAATTGCAACAGCTTATTTATACAGAAAAGGTTTACCTTTTGATCCAGGGGAATTCTGTCAATAAACAGGTTGCAAGTGATTCTGTGTGGCAATACAGATTACTCCTCACCTCCTCCAAAACAAAGATCAGAGAGGCAAGCTGTGCTGACTCTGTCCACCTTATGCCATTTGCTTCCCAAAGCAAATGGCAGAATGTCCAGCCCAGCTTGCTGCTCATGGAGCTGGCCCAAACCAGATGGGACAGATGGGAGCAAAAGCATCTTCACAGGATCACACATGGCAAGTGAGGCTGCAGGACCACCCTCTGCAGCAAGCTGTGGAGGACTTGGGATGATCCCAGCTTCAGCATCATGTTTGGCCTCTCTGCCAGAGAGTGTTGCATATGCAGCAGGACTGGAAGAGCAAAGCATATCACCAAACCCCCTTGAAGTCTTAAATGAGCACTTCTTCGCTGTAATATTTTAGCTAAACAGACAGACTTTGTGTGGAAGCAACTAAGTGGGAAATGCATTTAGTCATCCCTTTACCTATTGCCCTGTAGGAGGCCATAACCTCCAGCAGAAGGGCAGTTGCCTACAGCTGGGGGGTTGAGGGGCAACACCATTTTAAAAGCACATCTGCTGTCTGCTGGATGGCCACGTAGCATTGCCCAGAGGTGGCTGTCTGTGTCTGCACCTGAGTGACTTTGCTAGTGGCAGAGATTAATCATCAGGCTGGTTTTCCTCTGCTGAAAAAGATGTTCTTTCCCTTTTGTCTCGTCAAGGCACCATTTCATTTTGTCAAGGAATATGAAAAAAACTATCTTGGACCCTATAGCATCAAGTGAGGAAGGAAAAATGCCCCCAGCCACAAAGCCCTAATTAAAACTCCACACAGCTATAGAAACAGAAAACCGTGCTTTGACCTTAACAGTGCGAGTGAAAAAGGCTCTATCCTGGTGACTTTTGAGGCTTTCTGCCTGCCCCTTCCTGAGCAGAGCTGCAAAATCTCAGGCTGGTATTGATCACACAGCAGTGCTTGCATTCTCTTCCAGCCTGCCAGGCTGTTGTTTCCCAGTCGGTACATAAAGTACAATGTGTTCCTGCATTTCCTCGAAAGCTGGAACATTTCACCAGTAAAGCCTTATTTCATAACAAAGTCAAGTACGTGGTAAGAAGAGTCAGGTCTCGGATGGCAGCAGCCTGGGAGAGGCTATCCAGCTGTGGGGCTGACCTCACAGCAAGGTCTGTGAAAGGTGGGAACCCCGTGTCGCTGCACCCTAGTGCAGTGTCATGGGTGAAAAGCTGGGGGCAGGATGAGCAAAAGAACATCAATCCATCTTTTTTGGCCCCCAGCAAGCAGATCCTCTATCTGCATTCAGGCTCTTGGCAAATGCAAGGTTCATTAGGATTTTTGTAGAAAATAAGGATTTTTGTAGAAAATCCTTGCAAATCATGATGTTGTAATGTTACTGGACTGCTACAGTTACAATATAATACTGATGTACTGCATTACAGAGAGAAAAATCATCATAAATGTGAGAAGTTCTGTACTTGCCCAGGAAACTGTTCAGACAGGGGGAACTTTGACAGACATTTCCTGCATAAGCTGGCTGCAGAAAGCACGACAAAAACCATGTCATGCCCCACCTGGCAAGTTCAGAAGTCCTTTGATCTCAGTCCCAGGATGACAGCACAAGCCAATAGCTCCAGTTCACTGTGGTTTGTATGCAAAGTCTATTTGAATTGATCCAACAGCACTAGATGAGAACTGGTCTTACATTTCAGTCTGGAAACTCACTCCCTGGTCCGTCAGCCTGCCTGACCCATGTAATTGTGGGGCTGCTAGGGGCAGGTGGTGAGAATAAACAGAGGGAAATGAAAACATAAACGAGGAGGGACCTGATGGCACAGATTCAGACTGCTGTGTATTTTTAGGAATAGTCAGTGGAAAGCAGGGATGTAAGGTTTATTTTACAAGATTACAGCAGCTAATGCTACCAAGGCAATGACATTCCTGGAAGTTATGCAAGCAGTGTGCAGGATCTATGGATGTTTTCACTGAAGTTTTACAACCAAGGCCTAAGGCTGTCTTCTGCACAGGAGGGGTTAGCTTAGAGCAGAATACAGAAGAAATGAGGGGGCTCTCACCTGAGAGGAAAAAGAGAGAGAGATAAATAGTGAAGAAATAAGTGAATAGCTCAGTGAAGCTTATGACACTTCAATGAGAATAATCCTTTCTCAGACCACAAAAACATTTAGAGAGGAAATGTTGCAATAAACCTCAGAAAAGCACTGATGAGAGACTATAAATTCAGTTCCAACTGTTTGAGAGGTTGTTAAGTGGACTAATATTAAGTGGGATTATAAATGTAATAGCATGTAATATAGCTTTTAAGTAACTAGGGAAGCATTATATGAACTGACAGTAGTGATCTGTGGCTGTGGGACCTCAATAAATTTATGAGAGTTTATTACTGAATTTCATTTATTGCCATCATAGGGAATGCTTACGCATGAGAAAGTTACATGAATTGAGATAATTGATCATCCTGGGAAATGTCTAAATGCATTTAAAGGAAACTCTGAAATACCAATTTTAAATGAACAAGAAAAAATATGTTAAAATCTATTCAGGGAATATGTTATTAGCAGGACACAGTCAAGCCCCTTAGGCAAGAAATGTTCCCTGTTACAAGATACTTGATCTCGACTGCAGGAGAAGAAAAGTTTTGAATCAGCTCTTCCAGTACAGACCCTCCTCCCAAAGACACAGCAGTACCTGTGGACAGATGCAAAATCCTCACAGCCACCCTCAGCACTAAAATCAATTCACTAGAGGTCTAAGTCTCAGCACAACCTCTAGTTGCCCACATGCCCTAGTTACAGCTTTTCATTCACCAAGTTACTGCTGTGCCCTACACCCAAGGACACATCCAAGGACAAAGCAATGAGGTTTCTTCAATGCGAATGTTGCTCAGGCTGGAAGGTGGCCCCAGAGGCACTTAGCCCAGCGTCTGCTCAGCTTTCCCCAAGGAAGTCATAGGGAGAAATGGGAACATCAGGGGTTTCTGCCCTCAGGCTGAGCTAGGGGGAGCGCTGGGACAAATCCTCTCCCTGCAAGACTGTCAGCCACTTGAGGATCTACTTGAGCACCACCGATGGCCGCAGCTGAGCCCCAGAAGTGGTTAGGGAAGGAAGGAGGGAAGGAAAGAAAAACATGACAGTAAAAATAATAGAAAGTAGAGAAAGGGTAGGGAGAAAAGGAAAGAGAAAGATAATGTAAGGCAGAAAAGAAACAGCAAAAGGAAGGGTTCTTCTATGTGGAAAAGAGAGGAAGGTAAATAGAATGGGCAGTCAAAGAGAAAACAGACTTGAGGGATGGATAAAGGACAGTAAAAATAAAGGACTAGAAAGAGAGAGTGAAGGAAAGAAGCTGGGAATGCAGACTCTATTACAGTATTATTGAAGTTCAGGGTCAGATCTCATTGAATAGAAATTGGTTCTTTTTATATCTGAATAAGATTTTTGATGGATTGAGTGGATTTCCATTGTAGTCCAAAGAGCTTTTGCTTCAGTGCTGTTGCAAATGTACAGGAGAAGCTGATGCCATAACGGATATGAAAAACTAGAGGGAGACAAGTTTAAAAGGCTGCAGGATATCTAGGTGGTGATATGAATTACACAGTGGTCAAACTAGCCCTTGGCTAAGGCCCTGAGCAAGTAAGAAAGAAATGTGGTCTGGAAACACATAACTCAGCTGGGACCACTCCACGATTGCAGGAGAGAAAGCTACAGCTTCCCAGCTGAATCTCCTTCTCTCTCTTTCCCTGACCTTCCAGTTTTTTTCTACTGAGATCTCACCCATCTTTCCAACTTCCGAACCCTAAATATTATCCCTTATTACTTATTCACGCCTAGGTCTCAGCTTGCCTGGAGTTTTTCTCAGGCATTTTTATTTGAAAGCCTTTTAATATATCATTATATTCAGTGCCAGTGAGAGCTCGTTAAATGAATTTATTTGAAGGTCTTCAGCAAATTAAACTGTTGATGATGTGAGATCATTTTCCACAGGACAACACTGAAATAGGCCATCAGCTCCAGGAGCAGCGTTGCTTTTTACTGCAGCAGAACTATTAAAACTCTAAGAAAGCATCTGGCAAATTAACAGAATATTAAATAGAATCAAATAATGTAAAGTCAAGAGACATCTCCTGTGTAGCTTTGATGGGGATTTACTGAATTAATGTGTTCATTTATTAAAGGCAGCTGCTGACCTTTGAAGCCTCTCTGCTGTACATGTCTGGGAACCAGTTGGGAACTGAAATCAAGGGTTTTAGAAGCAGGCACTGGGCCACTGCCATTCTAAACTTATGTTTGTGCTTGGCCAAGACTTTTTTTGGTGACACACTTCCAATCACAGAAGTCTGTGTCTCATTGGCCCTGCACCATCAGGATGTAAACACAGGTCATCTCCACTGAGCCACATGTGATACGGGTAGTGGGAAAATGAATGGAGGGAAAGAGAAATTAGTCTCCATCACCCATCCTTTTTGGCTTTCTTTTTTCTTTTACTTCTTAGCCATTAGCCCATTGAAAAATATACCTTAGTTGTCTGGTATTTGACCACTTGTATTCGTGAAGAAATGCTGCAAGTTTGTGAAGTGATGTCCTAGCGCCACAGCATGGGCTGAAGCTTGCTCAGTACATTGCATCTGTTTCCCCTTCATGCCTTTGAAGTGCAAATCTAAACATCCTTGGTCATGAATCATCATCAGCCTGAGAGATTTTGAACAAAGGCTGGGCAGCTCAATGAACCAATACATTTCTAATGAAATTGTGCCTTAATGGAAAATTCTCAGTGGGCACACTTACAGCGTATTTCCCACCTTATTTCCATGCACCTGCTGAGAAATGGACATTTAGGGCAAATAAGGTCAGAAGAATAAACTCTGACTGGAAAGATGCTGACTCCAGCTCTACTTTAGGAATTAATTTCTTGTCTTGCTCCAAAATGGGAGAGCAGTCGTGCTGTGTCTTGTGTCATATCCCTGGTGACAAGACTTCTGAAGCCTTTGTTCAAGTTTCCCGGCGCACAGTAAGTTTAGTGGTGGCTGTAGGAGTCTCTGTTACTGAAATGTTCCTATGGTGGCACCCTAGGAGGCTGAAAGGACAGACTTAGCGATATCACAATTCTTGCTACACACCTGTCCCTCTTCCAGCCCTGTGCTATCCCATGGTAGCTCCCCTTACTGCTGTCTTCTGTCTGGATGCAGTTGTGAGATATGGACAAGGGACACAGAGATGAGGAGAGCAGGCTGGTTCCATCCCACCCCCTCTTGGGTTCCTGGCAGCACCTGACACTACATGTTTATCTCCCACTAAAACATCAGCATGTATTATTTGCTTAACCGAGAGCGCCCCTCTCCTTCTTTAGCCCTGCACCCTCTTTCTCACATCTTGAAATTATAATACTTTCTGCTTGCTTCTTCACATCTGCTAGTTTGAAATCCTGGTTTTAGAATATACACACACACACACACACACCCCCACTTGGGAACACAAGCCCTTTGGAAATCAGCTTTTATGAACTGATATGCTTGTGAGACCACATGGCAGTGACCTCCTTTTTAATCTCAGCATCAAAGGAAGGAGCTCCCCTGAGATTTCATTTGAAGTTCTAGAAATATTTTTTATTTTCATTTAAAAGTGTAAATTCTTCTGCATTTTCAAACTGAAATTAAACTTCTGAAGATCTCAAAAAGACCTCCCTTCTGAGGAGGAATCCAAGCTGAATGGTATGGTTCTGATACCAGTATACAAAAGAAGTCCCAAATGAGGTAGAGAACATGATATCGAAGCAAATTAATTTCTCCAGTACAGGTCAGGCATTGAGGTCACAATCAACAGAACTTTTACTACAGAAGATCTTGCAGGGAGACAGGTTCTTGTGTCAAAGAGAATCCCTGGACTGCAGTATGTGACTCTTACTATCCATTCAGTTTTCATCTTTATTCCCATCTAAATCATTTTGAAGAGCAGAGGTGAACAGAAAAAATAAATTCTGAGGAGCACAGGCAGCTCCAGGATTAAAATGATTGATATACCTTGCACTGAAGGACGTTCAAGAGTGAAGGCTGAATGGGCTCTGGATGTAGGTCTAAATCCTGTAATGAGTCATGCAATATTTGATCTTTTTGTTGCATTTAAATAAATTGCCTTAGAAATAGGAAATCAGTTGAATGCTTTCAAAGCCTGGATCTTAAACAGAGAAAAAAGGCTTTTTCTCCTAAAAAAGGCATTTTTGTGCATAGCTCTGAGTGCGATTTTGAACTCCAGAGAAGCAGCAGTGAAGAGTCACTTGAACAGCAGGGACTGGAAGTCTTGAGCTGCTGCCTCACCCAGGAAAAAAGTCCTTTACTATGAGAGGTGAATGGGCTTCTGCTGAGAGCAGTGTAGCAGGAGACATGAAACACAGTCACCGAACTTTTGGCTGTGATGAGGAGAAGCCTTTGCTCCTTTTGTTGGTGCTGAAATCAGGTGGGATGGGTGACCCAATCACATCTCAACTCTCATGAGCATCTTCTGGAGGAGTTCAGGGTAGTGCATATACCATTACCTCCCACATTCCAGACTGGCAGAGAGCAAGCCTGGGGTAAGGGGACTGCAGCCATCATGAAGTCTCCCTCCATCCTTTCCCTTCAAAAAGGTTGTCATGTATTACCTCTCTCTATGGAAGCCAGTGGTGACAGTGAAATCTCAGAAGTCTCTCTTGGCTCCTTCACAACCAGTCAAGGGAGAGGTTTAAAGTCTGTGGAAGACATGGGACTTGTCTTTGACTCTAGGGAAGAGTTTGAAAAAGACTGGGAAAATTGGAGCATTGGAAGGGTCAGCTTGAAGAAAGCAAGCCAGTGTTGCCTCAGAGCAGTGTCACACAAGCAGATGTCACAGAGGCAGGTTCATGCCTCCCTACGCCTGCTGACTTAGTGAAAGAAATTTAGTTTGGTGTATTTAAGTTCAAACCTTTACAAGACAAGGAAACACTTAGCTTTCTTTAATCAGATCCTCACAAAATCGAGTCTGCCTGAGATCAGCTCTGGAAATTTGCTCCTTGACAAAAGTAGGAACATCTTTTGTGACAAAGGAGGGAACATTTTTACTTGTGCTTCCTTCTGAAAGCCCAGCTGGATGGCCTGAAATTATCACTTCCATCCTTTCCCAGCCCTGGCAATCGAATAAATCCCAGACTGGATGCTGGTGACAGAAAACAACCTCAATAGCCACACAGCCTGGCTCAGCCTGCTCTGGAAAGATACAATAGTGCAACCCCGCTGCCTTCTCTCAAACATCCTGCCCTTGCCCAAACTGAGATCCTATGATGTGCTGTCACTGTCACCCTGGTTTGCTCCACACAGGGTTGCATTTCAGAGCTTCATCTTCCAGCTGAGTAGAAAACAAACTTTACAGCAGCCATCAGAGTGGTCCAGTTGATAGTTGTGTACCTACCGAGATGTAAACCAAACAGGAATGTGCACATACGAAACACATGTGGTTATACTTTTCCCACTTATTTCCTCTGCTACAGACTAGTCTTAAGGGAACTAAAATTGCTGGGCTTTTACTTTCCTTTATGAGCTAAATATATACCATACAGTTTCAGAAAAAGCATTTAATGGGGATGATTACCAGTGATATTCAAAGACATCTTCTCAGTTACTGTTATGTGGTATAATCTAATCTCTTCTACCATTTTGTAACACTTCATATTTTCCCCATTTTTTCCTTGAGATTAAACCAAATATAGATCTGATGTGTTCTGCACAGTAAAGCCTACAGAAACTGAGATTTTAAAAACCTCTTTTGCTTCTATTTTTTATAAAAAATAATAAAATCTACTGAAAGGAGAAAACAATTTAGCTGTTTGATAGAGCTAGAGAAAACATATTATTCATCCCCTTCTTGCTTCAAAGAACACCAGGCAGAATTTAGAACAATTATCAGTCAATGTAAAATAAAGTATAAATCTACACCTAACACTGACATGAGCTGTAGGCTTGAAAATGCTGCAATTACCATCCCCCACAAGGAACAAATTACAAAAAGAAAATACAGCAGATGACCTGAACAGTATAACAAAAAAAACCCAGCATGCTAAACAGCTGATACGTTTGTATGGCTATAATGTTACATCTGACACAACATGTGTCCTAGGCAGTGGCATGGAGGCTGGAACTAGACGATCTTAAGGTACTTTCCAACCCAAACCATCCTGTGATTCTGTGTGGGAATACATGTTATCGATGTGAATTGGCATATCCGTGATGCAGACCCTGCCAGACATACCACTTAAAGGCAAAGCATGGTGTGGAAATGTTGCCCTTTTTTCATTAAGGCCCTTGGCATGATCAGTGACTAAAACTCTGATTCACAATGATGCTACTTTTGGTATTCAAGGCTTATGTATATTGCATTTTAAAGATTTCAAGGAACAGATGAGTGTAGAAAGTACCTATCTTCCCTTCCCCCTCCCATCAGAATCTTGGCATAGATTTAAATTAGAATTACCACATTTGAAACATTAATGAAGAGGGAAAGGAAGGAAACATGCTCGTGCTACATTAAACCTCAGACACTCCTGTGCAGTGCCATTAGCTTCAAAGAGTGCTTCAGTCTGAAGGCAGGAGATAGTTCAAAATCAGATTCAGATGCTGAAAGGAAGCCTCTCACAATCTAAAAGAATGTAATAAAAATGATAGATGATGGCAGCAGGGGAAGTAAAATCTAAATGGTCAAAAAAGAACGGCTATTTAATTTTTAAATATAACCAGACAACTTAAGTGGAAAGTAATAGTAAAAATAAAGAGGCTGATCCCCCTTTTATGAAGGACAGCTAAAAATAGAACTCACTAAACTAAACTAAAAATAGGGCAAGAAGAAAGCACTTATTGAATAAACAAGACAGGAACCAAGGTCTTCTCCAAATGAACAATAGCAAGAAAACATTTCTAGTTTCTTGAAGAAGTAAAATAAAAGGTGTAACAAAAGCTAAGGGGAAGAATTTATACCTGCAGTCTGCTTTGAAGAATAGTTGCAAAGACAACTGAACACCTTTCGAAAAGCACAACTGCCACAATATGTAGTGAAGAAAAAGCAGAACACTTTTAAGGAAAAGATTTATGATGGGATGAGGAAAACAAAAGAGAAAAAACCGTGAGCATTATCAAAATTCTGTCCCTTCCACTTGCAAGAACAGGGAGCACTGACTGCCTCTGTGATCTGAACTGCAGGAGTTGGTGCTTAATGCTGACCAGGGGATTTTACCACTGAGTTTATAATGAGATTAAACTATAGTGAAAAAGCACTGAAAAAATACAGCACAGTCAGTTACTGAATTTCAAATGCTGGTCACCAGCAGCGGGAGCCTTTCTTGAGAGGACAGAAGGTCCTCTAGGAAGTTGACTGGAATGAAAAATACTGTCATGTTCAATAAGGTCCCTGCTTTTTACAGGATAATAAATCTTAGCCACATCACAATCCAGATTTAAAGGGCAAAATAGAGCTATCTGTGAGGGTAGTTGAATATAGAGCACAACCGCAAGTAAGCCAAAGTTTCTCACTGAGCTATGAATATTTTGGAGCCCCTTCTCTGCACTGAAAAATGGGATTCTAATGTTATCTCTCTCCATTATTAGTCTGTTATAACTTTTCCATTTACTACAGAGGCAAGTGATGACATCAGGAAAGATCGCCTGGTGCCTGCCATCTAGCTTCCTGGTAATATTTTTCATGTCAAATCATTGGATCAGCCTGAATTATTTGTACATGGCAGCTCCTAGTATTTTCTTTAACAGTGAATAGCTGCCCCATACTCTGAATACTTTGTAATTTAAGGGTGGGACCTCAAATTCTCTATGTAGAAGTGAAAGTATGATGGGGTTCAGCCTTGATATTGCTAAGATTTGGATGTGGAAGTGGATCCATTCTTGCCCAGATGTCAGGCAAAAAGGCTGAAGTGGAGGATTTTATGCATCCATAACATCCATGGGCACAATGTGTATTTTAGGACAAAAATATTTTGCAGCACTGAAGCGATTTATAGTAGTTCTAGATCTAAGCAAGCTTGAAATCAGTCTCCAAAAACTGACCTTAGCATCTCCAGCTACATCTGTTGCACGTGATGATGCAGTTTACATTTGGCAAGTATGAAATTAGATTAGGAAGAAGGCGAGACATTTTTATAGATGAATATCGACTAAAACTAGAAATTATGCATGGCAGAAGAAAAGTAAATGAGGAGAAAATGAGAAAGGTGCCAGTGTCTACTAGTGACATTCATTTGGTAACTTGCTTGCCCTGGAATGAAATTGAACACAGTGTGAGGATTGTGTTTGGTTTAATGATATTTGAAGGCGACTTCAGGCAAGAACGTGCCCCAGTCACTCCTGAAGTTATTAACAGATTCCTACTGGGCAATAGGATTAAGAGACTTTTTAAACATAAAGCTTATGCCAGATAGATTTAAACAGTGGAAATTGAGTGTGAAGGAAGAAATGTCTACAGTTTATTTATACTTTAAAAAGTTCTCTGAGTGTGCATTAGCCATTACAAGCACCCTGAGACACTGAGACTTGTAGCTGCTTTCAGGCCTATCCAAGTGGATTCTTCCCTTCAAAAAAATGAAAAGCTGCCTTTCTTACACTAGCATGGAAAAGAAAATGCATAAAACCGATCTTCTATTGCCTGTATCTTGATTAATGCAACTGTATCGTTTCTTAAACTAATGATGTAAAATGGCAGAGAGAATCCCAAGTCATTTGGTGATTTGGGAGTACAGTCTCAACAGTCAGTATGCCAGTGAAGGGACTGTGAATGAGACCAGAAGATGATCATGCAGGTGCTGGCAAGGAATAACTATCATCAAAGCGGTAATGGGACCAAGAAATGGGAAAAGGTTAAGCTAGGTGTGTTATTGAAAACAAATAGGCTCATTCCTATCCCACATTTCATTGAGCAATTTTCATTAGCTCAGTAAGAACCTTCTTGATGTCATGTCTATTGAAAATTTCCTTTCTGCTTTATATACTGCACTGTCCTTGCTGGGTTGGGGAGTAGGCAGCGTAATTTCTTCTGCTTAGAAGGACCTTCTATATAGAAAGTCTCTATGGATTTGTAAATAGAGATTTATGTTAAAGAAGAGAAGGTACATCTGTTCTTATTTCTCTCTTAGAAAATATAATCATTATGTTTAAATTCCTACACACTTAATTGGTTAGAACAAATGCTCCTCATTCAGCACCAAGAGCTTTGAGAAAGTAATGAGTATTTTCTGTGGCCTGTGAGTTTTGAGCCACAGGTATTTTATTTGATTATAGAAATCTTAAATAACATGACCTAATCAAATTTAAACAGCAAAAGAAATTACTGGTACTCAGAATGTTAGAAGACACATGGCTATAAGCCAATAAAATGGAGACACTTCGCTTGGCTAAATAAATGTCTGGTGAATATTATCTAAATGTTTTTTCCCCTTAGGAATGTTGCTAAGTTTAACTGAATTTATTAATATAGTTTAATAGATGGGATTTCAATTATGAAAAAATAGTAGCACCATGAAGCAAACAAGTAGGATCTTTGTCTAGGTGATCCCTTGCTCATTTTGTTACACATTAGGTTTACAAAAAAAATTTGCCATGCCTGTGTATGCAGGAAACATAATTCAGCATACTGGACTTTCTGCCAGCATTATGCATACCACTCAGGGACTTGGCCAAATCACCTTAACAGGATTATTCCCATTGGTTTTAAATGCTGAAACATAATTATTTAGTGCACTTAATACCTCATTCAATGTGTATTGAACACATTAAGCCTAATTAGTCAGGAGGGTAAATTGGAGAAACGAAAGCAACTTTGTTGCAGGCTTGATACAGCAGTTTTCAGCAATACTGCATCATGGTCCTTGATTTCAGTGTACTGTAGAGGTCTTCTCTGTATACTTTCCCTTTTATTTTGCGTGTTTCCTTCTGTTCCATGTGGCTAAATACCTGTGCAACCTTTTGAAATTCTTAGATAAAAGGTACTCACCAAAGGCAGTGATTGTATCTCACACTGCCCAGCAAAACAGACAGCAACCCTTAGCAGTTAGTGTCCTTCTCTGCAGATTCAAAACCGACACATCTGTCATAACCTTGCAAATTCTCTGAATTATACAGTCCTTCCTCAAATACTGCTTAAAAACTTCAGCCTGTGAGTCACCCTCCCATTCAAACAAGTGTGGTGAGGCACACTGGAGAGATTTCATTAGAATTTTCCACAGGCTGGAATAGATTATAATAAGATTACTGTCACCAGCAGAGGAAAAACTGCAAAGGTAGATAAGAAATAAGAAATTCTGAAGGTTGCTGGAGGGATAGAGGATGCTAAAAAAATAAGTTTCATTCAAAATAAACAAACTGATGAAATCCCCTTAGGAAACTGTTAGCAGTAAAGTTGCAGAAATGGTTGAAGAATTACATGGTGGAAACCTGCCACATTTGTAGAAATGCCAGTGGAAAAGAACTTGCAGATCCACATGAATTTGTGAAGACTTTGAGGCTAATCATCTAAAACAAGCTTCTCTAACTCACAGAAGAAAACTATAGTAGTCTTCTAAACATACATATCACCATGATTCATTTTTAAAGAGCAGCTGGGATAACATGCTGCTTAGAGCTGATGAAGTATCCTAGAGCTGGATCTAAAACTTTTCCAAGGCACAGGAGCAAAAGTACTGTGTGGCGTCAGCCAGGAGATTGCAAGAGAAAGCTAAAAGGGAACACCATTTCTAGCTCAGTTACAAGCAGACTTACTGATAAACAGTACCAAAAAATACTGATTTCCACTCCAGGTCAATCCATAACGTCTTCATCCCCCTGTAACATTTTGCAGGAGCCACGTTCTAAAGCCACTTTATGTGCTCCTACATGCTTGGAAAGAATTCAAACTACAGGCAAAGCCAATTGATTGCCACCTTAAAATCCTTCCATTGCTATTATCTAGTTTACCAACTGCCTTTGCTATTATCTAGTTTACCAACTGGGAAATTTAACAGCAATTAAGATGCAGGTCCGATGGGAATTGCTGGCGGTTCCAGCAGCCAATACTGCCTTAATGTTTCATTTTAGCACCTCAGCTGACTGCATCCACCTGCTATCTTTTGTCTGCCTTTACATTTCTCCTCTTTGGAAGAGGAATTACTTTTTCTATCTTTCTGTTAACAGAGTGCGCTGCAGCTCTGACTGAGCTGCCACCGCAGCGCAACAACAGCAAAGCATTTTACTGTCATCTCTTGTGACAGTAAAGCAGGAGCCAAGATTAGGCAAAAACAGAAGAGCAGAGAAACCTCTATCCATACATCCTTTCCCTTTGAGATGGGAGACTCAGCAGGAACACAAACCCCTTTGAGCTTTGTTTGCTGGTGGGGCAACAATGGAGTCTGTGATATTAGTGCCAGCATGCATTTAATTATAAAGAGTGGTTTGGTTGGGGTATTTTTAAGATTTTTACCAAAACAAAGTTTATACCCCTCTTTCATCTCTGTCAATCTCCTCTTTCCATAAATGAGTGAAATTTGTCAAACCTAATAAAGTTTGACATGCAGGGAGGGCTTTTATCCCGAGTGGTAAAATGCAAATAGCAGGAAAGCCAACAGAATGTTTAGTGGATTCTCTCTTGCAGGGTGCCATCACACGGCCCACTTCCATAATAAAACACCCTCTCTTGTTACTAGTTATAAATATTATGAATGCATAACTAAGAGTTCCCTGCCTCTTATTTTTCAAATAGAAGAAAACCAGTATGCCCTATGTATTTATAGCACTATCCAGAGAGTTTATTCATGGAAGCAAAAGTATGGTAAAGACAGAAGTGTGATTCTGCTTACCCAGCCTAGCTAGTTGCAATGAAATTCCGAACATTTAGTAATACTCTAGTATATCTTCATTGTAAGTACCTCAATAAAACAAAACACCCTATCAGGCAAACAATTCATAGAGTTCTGACCTAGATTCACAAGAACTTCTCCCTGTTCTATAAATCACCACAACATAGGATCTAGTGCAAAACTAACTAATACAAAAAAATTGTGAAGACAATCCTACCTTTATATACATAAATTCAATTTCAAGACTAACATATTTCATTTATTCATAGAATCACAGGACGGTTTGGGCTGGAAGGAGCCTTAAAGAACATCTAGTTGCAAACCTGCTGTCATGGGCAGGAACACCTCGCACTAGACCAGGCTGTTCAAAGCCCCATCCAACCTGGCCTTGAACGATTTCAGGGATGGAGCAGCCACAAATTCTTTGGGCAACTTGTTCCAGTGTCTCACCACCCTCACAATAAAGACCTTCCTAATAAACTAATGCAAATCCACCCTCTTTCAGCTTGAAGCCATTCTCCCTCATCCTATCCCTACATGCCCTTGTTAAAAGCTCCTCTCTCCAGTTCTCTGTAGAGGTGCCCTTTAGGTACTGCCACCCAAGGCTCTGTCCAACCCGGCCTTGAACACCGCCAGCGATGGAGCATTCATAGCTTCCCTGGGAAACCCATTCCAGTGCCTCACCACCCTCACACTAAAGGATTTCTTCCTCATATCCGATCTAAACTTCCCCTGTTTAAGTTTGAACCCATTACTCCTTGTCCTATCACTACAGTCCCTAATGAGGAGTCCCTCCCCAGAATTCTTAATAGCTCCCTTTCAGATACTGGAGGGCTGCTATGAGGTCTCCACACAGCTTTCTTTTCTCCAGGCTGAACAGCCTCAACTTTCTCATCTATCTTCATATGGGAGGTGCTCCAATCCCCTGATCATGCTCATGGCTCTCTTTTGCACTTGTTCCAACAGTTCCATGTCCTTTTTATGTTGAGGACACCAGAACTGCACACAATACTCCAAGTGAGTCGACCTCCTTTTGATCATAGTTGCTACTGTGCAGAGCCAGTATGTTTCATCATTCACTGAAGAACATTAGCTTTATAAATAAGATCAAAGACACTGATTTTTTGAAAGCAAGGATATGGTAATGGCCAGAGCTTTTCAATCACCCCAAATTTTTTACAATTGAGTAGACCTTTTCTAAAGAAACTTCATTCAAAACATACTGGTTTTGGTACATCAACCACTGTAAAATATGTGAAAGGAGCTTTTTCTGCTCTTAAAATAGTCGATGTGACAAATGTAGATCAGACCTATAAGTCCTGGGTTTACACATACTCAGCTTACACATTTACATCTATAGTGCTAAACCATCCTGTTGCTTCCTAATCCTTGAGTTCATCAAGATGACCTCTTATAAGGTCATATAAGATTCAATGTTCTTGTTCTTCCATCACAGACTCAGGGAAAATGGAGCTGAAAAGGGAAACCATTTTGTCACCTTACTGCAAGGTCAAATTTGCAGTGTATAAGACATTCCTGACAGACTGGCCTTTTGTCTAGAATTTCTAGTGATGGAGAGCCCACTCTGAGACAGAACTCCAGTTTCACAGTCCTTACTTTTCAGAAGATTTCTCCAATGATCAACATACTCCTTGCATGCTCATCTGCTACATCCATAGAGAACCCATAGAAAAATCTGTTCCCCTCTTCTTTCCAGCTGTCTTCTAAGTGTTTAACAACCATTTCCATGCACCTCATGTACCTCTTAGTGGTCCAAGACACATTCTGACTACTGTGCTGTTATGGGATACAGAAAGAGCTTTCTGTCCTCTCTCTCTCTCTCTTTAGGACATCAGTCACAATTTGGTCCTGTCCTTAACTTAGTGCATACAATTATCTTACTCCCTTTTGTCTGACTGTTTGTTTCTTCCCTCCCCCCTCCTGAGGTTTGTGTTCACTAAGCAGAGATAGTATAGGGATCATGAGTCCTCCATCATTGGTGGTAATAAGAATTTGACTGGACAAGACCCTCAGCAACATGCCCTAATGACAAAGCCCTGAACAGAGCAGGCAGTTGGACCAGATAACCTCCAGATTTCCCTTTCAGACTAAATTATTCCATGATTATATTTGTAGCTTGAAACATTTAGGAAGACTGTCCAGATTAGCCTTTAAAGAAGTGTCAGCTGCTCCACACTAATTGCCAAGCAACGGATTACATGTAATAGCTTTCTCCGCTCCCCCTGATAGATGAATCATTATTTCAAGTGAAAGGTGTGACACTTTACAAAACCTAGTGCAGTAGCACTGGTTTTCTGAATAAGTACGTCCTGAGCTTTAGTAGGGTGAGAGAATTACACCTTTTTCATCACTTGGACCTAGTCACAAAGTCTTTGCTTCTGATTACTTATTCTGATTGACTGCCACTGGATTTCTCCATTTCAGATTTTAAATAAGTTTCTTTCCTCCTCACAGTGGCTGCTGTGCGCACAAATATTCATATATTTAAGCGTTCTTATCTACACTGCTGGACTAACCTCAGCATGAGCCAGCATAAGTTTTTAACTCTTGGCTTCATGCTTTCCAGAGGCCAAGAACACAGCAGGAACGATATCTGTAGGATATGCATTTCCTGCTTGGATTATACTCAGACTTCAAGGAGGGCGTTCACGGGAAAGGAGAAGGGCAATTGTTCCTTGTTACAGAAGGATTTGCTTATGAGCAGGTGGTGATCCTGGAGCCAAACAGGAGGTGCACTCTCAAGCTCTGCAGCATCAACCCATCCCCAGCCCCAGTATTCACATGAGGATAAAGTTCTGCTTTCAAGCTTGAACTGTAATAACTCACATTTGTTATTAAAATGGTACTTTTCAGAGCTGCTAGGTACATCTTACAGCATGAACCTCAGAGAAGGTCATTTATTACTGATGTATTTTTAATAGAACAACTGTCTCAGAGGAAATCATTGATCTTGTGGCTAATGACCAGAATATGATACAGTTTAATTAATAATTGTACCAGCACCAGCTAGCCATTTGAAAAAGAGAATTTTCCTGACCTTTAAAGAATTTCTAATCCATTCAGTAGCTACCTATGTTAGAAACTGCACAAAAAAAGGGGCCAAGTTTCAGGCTCAGAAAACTTTTAATGAGCACTCATTTGGATACAAAGTGAAAAATCTTCATGGAACCATTGTATGTAATCTATCATTTTTTCTGTGTGCAACTGCAGCCAGTTAAACGGAAAGATCCCACCCCCTGCCTACAATTGATATGTATTCACGAAGGGGAAGGATTACCTCTATGGCCTTTATTTGCAATATTTACAATTTGTTGCCTGTTCTATTTTGAGCCTTTAAATAATCTGTTTGCATATCCCCCTGACTGGACAAAAGTACACAGCACACTGACATGGGGTTGAGTAAAACAGCAAAACCAGGAGAAAAAGAAGATGCCAGTTAATAAAAATAAACAATAAATAAAAGACCAGTTGGTCTTAGTGTGAAAGGACCTTACTAGAGCAAACATGGCTCAACGATTTTGTCATACATTTATTGATGGGGTAGTTAGCTGCTGGGAAATAGTGACAGGCTGATACTTCCTTTGAACCGCAAAGATCTGGAGAATATAAAATTAAAATGTTTTCTATATATATTTAGAAAAATGAGGCAACAGGTTGAGGACAGTGAGGTAGCACAGAAGAAACTCAAATATAATCTGGGGAATACTGAAGTTTAAAGCCTAGTAAAGCAAAAAGGCAACATAAGGGTACACTAGAGAGCAATGGAAATATTACTTCATACAAACAGCAGCAATAAAGTAAATCTAAGAAAACTGCAGGCACATTAAACAATCAAGGGAGGACAAAAAAGCATCACCTCGCACAGACTATTTACAGTGGTAATAGTCTCTGCGCATGGGAAAATATAAGAACACAATGGATTTATTTATAGATACCTACTCTAAATTATTCTGGCCATTATAAAGCCCTAGTTTACCATCATACTTTCCCAACTACATTTTTTCTGTATTAGTACTTTCTGTATTAATACCTATTTTTCTATATTAGTACTTATTTTTTCTACATTAGTACATTGAATTCCAGTAGCATATTCTGAGGGCCAGCTGGACAGACTACAGGAGGGACCAGCAGAATCTACCCAGAGACACAACATTACCTCCATACTGCCATGCTAAGCCTGTGCTCATGGGCAGGCAGCAGCTCTACACTGGTAAGTTCAGCAACAAACATTCCACAGACTGCTTCTACCAGGTACTTAAAAGTCCAAAAATAAGAAGTCATGTTGTACAGAGCCTGATAGTGAATGCTTCCAGCCAGAGAGACACCTGGAAAAAACAGTTACCGATTCCTGCTATTTGTGGCATCATGACAACTGTCCTTCTCAGCCCCTGTGGAGCCACCAGACTGTGCACACCTGCCCTGGCAGGAGCCTACAGAGTTTGGGACAGTTCTTTGGCGTCTTTCCCCTCAGGCCCCAAGATGCAGGCTGACATCCCTTGCAGGCTGCCACCCAACCAGCTGCCTAGGCAAAAAGCCAGATTTCCTATTAAGTGAACGACTGCTCCCTCTCAAGAGCACTTGATTGTAGGTTCCTTTCATATAGTTGCACTTCATACACTTAAAAGCAACAACAAAAAGAAGTGGTGAGGACATACACATCCTGGGAGAACCTTCTACTTTCTGAAAACCTTTCACTGTCCTGCTTCTCCAAAATGACTTTCCCATTTGTAAGTACAAAGCCCAGAGTCAGGGCTGGATGTCTCTTCCAGTGTGGGTCAGTAAGAAAAATGTGACAGAAACTACTACAGTCTGTGGATAAAATAGCAAATTGCAATAAGAAAAGAAGCAATTGAACTTAAGGCTCCTCCAAACACAGCCTGTTCCTTCAGTGCAGAAAATATGGCCAAGGACAGCATTTCAGTCAAGTTCATTACAAAGAGAAAAAGCAAAAAGGAATCAAATGAGGCACCTTTCCTGGCAGGTCTTGCCTTTGAATCATAGATTCGAAATGTAACTTCTGCCCCTATACTGCTCACAGTTTTCTAGACAATAAATCTCTTTGTTTTTCACTACTGCCCCTACAGGAGTGTCAACAACCATTTTCTTCCACTAGGTCTGATCTTTAATTGGGCTCTCCAACTGCAATATCATACCTGCCCTTAGGGCTTGTTTTTTTCAGCACAAAAGCAAACTGTGAAGGACTCCTCTGTGGTGAGCTGAACTGCCTCAGAGCAGCAGGATTTTGACCTCTTTTCCTATCCACTCTTTAGAGACTTGCATCATGATGGTAGTTCTATTGCCTACAGCTGCAGCGCCAGATGCCTGGACCACATGTGATCCTGCCCTTGTGCAACTCAGACACTGCTGAGGAAGAGATGAAAGAAGTAAATAAATAATTAAATCCACACAGAATCATCTCAACCACTGTTCTATCCCATAATATCACCTCTTTGCCTGGGGGGAGTGAAGAGTTGTGCAGAGAGGACCCAGAGCAGGAAGCCCTGGGGAATCATTCACAAGATGACTCTGGTTCTGACAACCCAAGGATGCTCTGACTGAAGCAAACGGTGCTGCACTTGCCTTTCGTATATTTTAGCTGATCCTCAGAGGGCAATTGCCCTTTAAAATGATTTGCACAATATGGTCTGGACAGATGCTTTTTCCTATTTTCCAGTTAAGAAGCCCTGAGAGGCCAATGAAGAAGGGAAACTAACTTCTTACAAGCTTTTTTAATCACACACTTAGGGCAAGATAACCCAGGCCTGTGAAGGAGGGATCTAAATGAGCACAACAGTGACATCCAGAGGGCAGAGAGCAGCAAGCAGGGCTTTGTGAAATAGCGAAAGAATAGCCGTGAAACAAAAAAAACAAACTAAACACCACTTGAGGTGGGTTTCAAGTCAATTGATGGTAGACATCTCACCACACACAGGTGCTGCCTTATCTACAGATCTGACTCCCCAGGAAAAGCAAGGGATAAGGTACATTTAGATGTAGAGGACTAACATAACCTTCCTTTTGTAGAGCAAATGGAGCTGCGTCTTCCAACAACAAACAGAGCACGAGTGCACACCAGACACAGCACTACACAAATTAGGTTGTCTCCCGAGTAGCCTCAGTGTTCTGAGGTGACAAGAGAGCTGGAGCAGCACTAGTGGTCTGTGCAGACTTGCTGCCACTGCTCCAGATGAGCATCCCCTGCTCTTTTGTCTGCAGCACTGAGCGTGTTGTGAGCTTTTCCTGCAGATTTGGCTGTTTGAAATAGCTCTTTCGCTTCTCCCCATTGCATGAGTGCTCATGCCGTTACTCAGTCTCTTAAGCTATTCCCCCGATCTTGTCAACTCCTCTCTCCCTCTCTTCTGAATCTGTGATTCTACATGCTTTTAAAGAAAATACAACTCATAGTTGTACAGAAGCAGGCTGCTGGTTTCTGTAGCACACCTGGTTTCACCAGGAGTAACCAAGTTTGTTTGTGCTAAGGGAACCTCAAGCCCACAGGATCCTTACCATTGTGCACATGACACGCGGTGTTCCTGCTACTACCAGAGCAGTGACTTCAGGCTCCTCCATATGAGATAAGGAACGCTGTATGGGGGATAGATGTGCAGTATGTCTGACACATCCAGATCAAACTGTGATGGTATTACGTCAGGCTAGACTTACTGCACATGGCAGCAGGTGCAGGTTTGGGTACAGCCCTCCTGCAGGGCAGGCCTGAGCAGGGTGGGCTTCACTCATCTGCAGGCTCAGCAAGACTTCTATTTCCTCATGCAGGAATAGAAATCCCAGAGGACGAGACCATTATCCTATTTACTGAGTCATGATGATTCACTTAGCATTCAGCTTTCATCTGATAGAGCAGCTCCTGGAGTTTAAATCTGTTTGCATCCTGCTGGATTTCACAGTTTCTCATTGGTTTATTCAACTTCCCAGAAACTTCCACATTCTGAGGCAAGAAAGCAAGCCTGGATGTTTATTTACTGTAAGCTTGTTTTAAGTGTAAAGTAGAAGGAAACTTGGGGGAGGGGGGGGGTAGGGATAAAACATGCCATGTGGTTAAAATCTGTAAGAACTACTTGTCTTGTTCAGAAAAGAGTTCTTAAGTCACGAAAGGACAGGTTCTAACCTACCAGGAAAACAACTTCAATGAAAGATACCTTGCAAATGCCCTTTTTAAAAAGTCCAGCGAACCTGAGGCTGGTAGCCAATTACATTCAGGGTCTGCCTGAGGTGGGGATCAAGCAGACAGCTGTAACACTGAGCTGTTGAAGTGCAAAGGTACAGCTACAACCCAAGTGCCAGAGATAGCGGAGGCACACAGCAGCTGCAACCCTGACCACCTCTGTGACAGTAACTGAACAGCTGGGAGGGGAGAAGAGGATGCAAAGGCTGACACTGAGGTGACAGACCCAAGTCTCCCTTAGACCGATCTAGAACAAGGAATCATGCCAAGGAGACTCTACTTCTCTCCCCAAAGCCCAGTGCTACAGAAAAACCTGTGCTGTGCCCAACATCCGATGAAGCGTGTGGCAAAACTGTGGTTCTTTCCCTCCACCTCATAAATTCTCAGTGGGCATCTGACTGCCTCTGTGCATCTCAGATGGACGCAGGCATATTCGTAACACATTACTTGCAAATGCTTAGGAGGACCACTACTTTCAGCTGCATACCAAACCCTGCCCCCTTTTGAAGTCAGTGAAAGTTCCCACAAATATCAATGGGATTTGGATTTCAAGCCATAAATCCATCCCTCTCCCATTCATCTTGAAAAGCATGGCTTGAACTTGAAGACACTATGAATTATGATTTCTGCTGGGCAAGATCAGCATAACAGTTTTAACGGATTAAAATGCTACACATGAGCTGTGTTCCAAGCACATTCCTTGAAACAGATGCTAGTGTCCCACTTTGATATACTCTTTCAGGTTCTCCTTACTGTCTCTGAGAAAAGAGGTTCCCAAGAGCCCTTTAAACAGTATCAAACATTGCAAACCACAGGAACATGCTTTCTGAAAAGTACTGTACAGTGAGCAGAACTAATTCCAGGAGGAGGCAGGTTAGCGCTGGTTACATATCTCCAAAATACATTTTGACAGCTCAAGTGGCTTGATCTATTTTCCATGGCAAAGCATCAGCTCTAAATACTGACTTTGACCTCTGTTAATATAGTTCAGTGCTCCTCAAAGTCCTGCAGTGCACCTCAAAGATCCTGCAGGTTCCTATCCTTCAGAGCTGAGACTGACCTACCAGCAGATATCTAAAGTGCCTGAATCCTGGCATGGGAACATTATATTTGTGAGCAATTCAGGACCAAAAAGAGATGCCAAAGACCCCAGGCTTCTTAAGGCAGAGTTAGGACCAAGAAAGTCATTAGATCAGAACTGGTTCAGTTCTCAGCTCTGCAGCAGAACATCCAGGACTTTGTCCAGCTCCAACCTCATGAAGCACAGGTGATCTGAAGTCTCCTTTGAGGGCTTTAAAGCATTATTGAGTGATTGATCAGAGATAGAAGACCTTACTGCTGGACGAACCTGGCATTTTCTTGCGCTACTATATACATCCATTCTAAAGGGCAGTTGTCTGCAACTGTTCAAGGAAGAGGTACCTTGCATGAATGAGTAATTTTTTTGTCCTGGGGCTGTATCAGAACAAGTTCTGTTCTTCAGCCAGCTTTAGACAAGAATATTCTTCCAGTTTTTGACACTTTGTTTTGTTTATGCTAATTAAGAAAAGAAAAAATTAGCAAGTGCAACACCACTGGTGTCTGCTGAAGCAGGAGAAGTTTTGGCATCTATTCTGTGGTAAGGTCTTCTGTAAAGGACTATTGCCATGGCAGGTGAGTGGGAGGAGGAAGCAGAGGGCACAGGTTGACAATTTGCAGGCTTCCAGGGCCTTTCCAACAATCAGAAGGTGTCTGACGCAAGTGTCAGCAAGTTCCCTGAAAGGCAACTCTGGATTTGACTGTGCCTAATAGGAAAGATCTGTGGTAAACTGCATTGGAAAAGCTGCTTAAGTGGAAGTAAATGCAAACTGGCAGGCTTCACAGAAAGCAAGCAGTCAACTTGGTTGTTCTGCTCTTTATTGACCCACAGAAAGCTGATACAATTACTTAACCAGGAAAGAGGAAAGTCAAACCACATGCTCCATCCAGCAAGGAATTCTTTAAATGGGATTTTAAGTTAAGTAGAATTAAGCAAAAAATATAAAATATGAGACATATTAATGACAGCTCTAAAACATTCACACAGGCACAGGTATATGGAGACAAATCCTTAAAAGTCACAAGAGGAGCCAGCAGTATTACATAGCAAAAGAGAGCTGAAATAAATTAAATGACATTTTAAGTTTGGAAAAAAAAAGAGGAATTATGTCCAGAAATGGCTGAATTCATATTCCCTTTGCTTCAGTCTTCACAAGAACAAAGAATGGTGGCCAAATATCTATGAATTGTTTGACATCTCCTTTCTCCATCTGGCCTGCTTTCCCTCCTCTGATTATCTGAGGTGGTGGATGGCTTTCACCCAGTAGTTGCTAAGACAGCTAACACACTCTGTGAACACTCTTGAACTCTGGAGGACAGGAAAGGTCCAACAGCAGTGGTTATGATGCTTGCTTTTCCCATCAAGTTATAATAAATTAATGCAAAAAAAAAAAAAAGAGAAGGTCCTGTAAAATTATGCATTAATCACCTTAACTGTGACAGGAGAAAAGCCAAGTGCAGAGCTATTAAAACTACTATATGCCTCTGACTTGCATGACGAGCTAGCAAACAAGCTTCTAAAGAGTGCAGACCAAAGCTTTATACCTTGTTTAAGGGCAGGATTAAAATTCAGAGCGCTTCACCTACTTATCAAAATCAATCTCAAGTCGACAAACTAGAACTAATTTTGAGAAGTGTAGAATACTGTACTGGAGCGGGAAGGAAAGAGGATGAACTGTACTCACATGGAAGGAGAAAGCTCCTTTGGGCTGTAGTGTTGCAATGAATGGCCACAGGAGCTATCCCAGGCATGTAAATACCAATTAAAAAAGCATCCACAAAAATGATGATGTTGGAAGAAAAAGGTAGATTCTTTTTAGGTACACGAGAGGAAAAAAATCATTTACAAGATGCGGGAGGTAGTTAAACCTCTACTCAGCACTGGATAAGCACAGACAATAACGTGTCCAGTCTTGAAGAAATTGCACTGAATGAAAAGTTGGTAGAAATTGAAGAGTCTGGAGTGCAGCAACAGTAATTATCAATGGTTCAGAAATATCGTTTGTTAGGAAAGGATTAAAGAGCTGGATCTGGTTTATGTCCAGAGGAAAAGCAAGAGGGAAACAAAACAGCCATCTCAAAACATAAAAAGGGATTTTTATCAAGAGAGAAAGCATTCAATAAATCATACTCTGTGTCTACCTGTGAAAGGCAGGCAGTTAGTTGAATTTCTTCTTAAAACCCACCACTATTGCTATAAAAGTGATGGACATCTGTCAGATTTTACAGGTAAAACTAATGGCATCTCAAAGCAGGGCAGCAGGTCCCTTGACATCTCTTTTGGAAATTGATTTCTGTGATTTCAGCAACTTTGATTACATTATTTTATCTGCCCTTGGAATACTTTTACTTCAAAGTGCCCACACTACAACTGCTAGCAAGAAAAACAGAGGTCCTTTCCCTCTGAAATCACTTTTCTCCACTATATTACTGTGCATAATGGCCATGTAATTAAGGGTCAGCAGGACTAAATGTTTTCTGTATTTTAGTTCCCAAGCATTGAAGCAAACAGACTTACAGCTGGTAAATGTAGCACAGTTGTTACTTCTGCTAATGAGAGGAAAAAAAGGTCAACATCCATACAGAGGGAAAATGCTCTGTATGAAGTGTGAGGATAAAAGCAAATGTCAAAGGTAGAAACATAGATAACCAATGTTCCTTAGCAACCCCGAGTGACAACCACTACAGAGACATACAGTAGCTCACCAGGAAAGATGGTGAGGTGCTATATGTCTCTAGCAAATTTCTGTTTCACTGAAATTCAAGACAATGTATCCAGGCTTAATTGCTAGTTATTTTAGCTTTGTCACATTAAATACACATTTATGTTCCCTCGATTCATCTATTAATTGAGGTATTTATGGATCCACATTAAACACTCGAAGCCACTTTACCCAATGAAGAAGTTATGGTGCATATAACACAGTCCATCGTTTCCTACAGCAGAGTATCTTGTACGATGCTTACAGTCCCACTCCAAACCTGTGTCCACTTTCTCCACTCTCAGCAACTGGATACCCTTTAAACGTGGCATCTCTCCCTCCTCTCTGAAAATGTGAATTTTCTTCACTGAATAGAAGAAACCTTTATTTCAAGATTAATATCAGGGCTGATATCTCACAATGATTTATTCACTCAAATATAAGACATGTGCCAGAAGCCTTAACCAATTAGGAGTTATGCAGCCCTGGAGAACTGTTTAAACAGTTTTTCTCCTCAAAACATGCCATTAAAACTAAACTGTATTAAAACTAGCACAGACCCAGACTTTCTCTCATCACTTGGCAGACACCAATCAGCTGGGTAAGACATGAGAAGGGTTGTCTGCCCCAGGAGAATAGAGGTGCTGTTTTCCATCAACCCCTGCTGAGAACAGAAGGCTGCAAAGCAATCCATGAAATTTCACAGTTCTGCTCTTTCAAGAGGGCAAGGAAACAACCAAGATGCAGTTCTTTGTTCCAAAACAATTCAACTGTGAATATCAGTGGCTAAGTCCTAACTATTTATTTAAGAGTGATGGCACATATTTCCAAGAGGCATCAGAACCAGTAATTGCCAAGCCTTCAGGAATGAATAAAGGAGCAAATCAGCCACTGCCGTCTCAGCTTCTTACCCTTAAAGAAGCACCTAGAGCAGTGCTTTGCCCTTTCCCAGAAAACACAGAGCTTCACAAGACTATTTTTTTCTAGGATGAAATCTCTGCAGCGCTTTAAGGCAAGAAGTTAGGAAAAGTCAGGAGAGGGGCATGTAGGCCAGCCATTTCCATTCTTTGCATGTTTTACATCCCCTCCAAATGCTGTTCAAGAGAAGGCCATCTGCTTCTCCAAGAGAATATTCACATCACAGTTTGCCCTTGCACAAAGTTTCATCTAGGCCCACTCTTTACTCAAGGGTTGAGAACAATATTGACTGAGTTGGCTTCAACCTGCTCTTTTTCTTATAGCTCAAACATCCTGTTCCCAGATGGTAATACGTGCCTCTAAATCTCTGCCTCTCTGTCCCTTTTCAGCCTGTTATATTCATTACATCTATCCCTTTCCTCTAAGACCATCAGCCCTTGTAAATGCTTCCAGTCAAGAGACTTTTGTCTCAGTACTTGAAGAACCAGTAAGAGCACAAACTATGCAAAGTATGATCTGTACCTAAAATGTAATTGATGAAATTGGAAAGAAAAACTTCTGGGAGGATGTCACACAACCATGTAAACCTCAAGTGATCCAAATGCGCTTAAACCAATGCTCAACAACTGATTGAAGCAGTTTAGATGAAGTCTTGCTTCAGCTGGAGCTAGTTTGTTTTTTTGCAGAAAGCAGAAGCTCCTTGACACTCAAGAGCTTCGTATGATCAGAGTGCTCTTCTATCATCAGAGAATCAGACTTCAGATTGCAGTGCATGTCATCTCTCACAGCAACATTCCGGTGATATAACATCTTCTGCACAAAGACAAGCAGAGAAGAACCCTCAGAGGAGATTTCTCATGTGCTTGGGAATGAAGTAGGGAACTGCCAGACCTAAGTCTTTTCTGCTCTGGGAAAGAACAGGTTCCAAGATATTTTGATACTGAACCAATAAAATGTTCAGGATACTGTGGAGCCCAAAGTGAGTTGGACAAGGTTTGGAAAAGGTTCTAAGAAGATTCAGTTAAGGAGTTCCTGGAGAAAGAAAGACTGGAAGCAGAAAGAGAACTACTAGGAGGATGCTGAGCCAAATGAGAACAGAGTAGGTCAGCAGGACTTAGGGACTCCTTCACACATAAGCTGGTAACAGATAATGGGGGAATTACAGATGGGTATTAGGCTGTCTCAGTTCACCCCCCTACAAGCATTGCATTTTTCTTGATTGACAGAGCAAGGAGGTCAAGATAGAGGAAAGAGAGCCATCTGTCCTCCTCACTGACCTCCAGAGGCACCTCACAGTAAGATTAAACAACAGTGGATTTACTATGCAACCTGCACGGACAGAGTTCAGTCTTGTGCTGTCAACTATGCTATAGAGAAATGAGCACTAATATTTAATCCCATTCCACTGTTATCCCAAATATGTCCCAGATGATTAAAGACAAAAGACACAGTTTTTTGGGAGCTGAAGGGTAGAATGCACAGGCATCTGTCAGCAGCCAGAAATCACTGCTTAACAAGTACCTTGTGATGCTGTTCTCTGAAGAGATCCTGATGCAGCCCTGCATCAACTACTGACACAGTGATCCATTACCAAGAGCATTTCAACATCCTTGACTTTGGAGGCAGACGTGATTTCTGAATCACACGGTGCGCTTCTTGGAGCACAAAGAACAGTGCTCAGCTGAGGTTATATCTCCCCCACAGGACTCTTCTAAGCGATTACAACGGAGAACAGTGGCTTACATTGCATGGTATGGATTTTGCAGGTTACCAGATCCCAGGTTTGTAGAATTAACAGGTTGTTTTTTTCAGCTTGATGCTGAGCTAGACAATGTGATTGATTGAACCAAATCACTTCACGTTTGTGTTATGCGCCTCTCCTGCAAGGCAGGTAAGGCTGGATTGGAGGTCAGGAAACTAGCAAGAGCTGCTCTGAAAAGATGGATGGCAAGTGTCCCAAGCTGCTCATGCCAAATCCAGAATTGGATCATTTAACATTTTGTCTCCTACGTTTACTTTTGAACTTTTTTTTTTTTTTTTTTATTAATCTTTTGGAGTCATTTTGTCACAGAAGACTCCAAAGCATCAAGCACCGTGTATGAGCAAGGGGGAGGTCATGAATTTCATGTGAAGAGAAAGTGTAAGAGAGCTATTTCTTCATTTCCTCACGTTTAAGATAAAAGTCCTACCATCAAATTTTTAGAAATGTTTTAGCACAGCTAGGATTCCCTCATCTTCATTCAAAATGTAACTTGACAGAGCAGAAGTACTACTCAAGCTGATAGAAGGGGATAGTTTTCTTTTGGAAACTACTGATCTGGTAGAACTAAAATGGTCTCTCGCCCTTGTGTTCATCCTGCCAAACCTCCTCATGCGAAGCAGTGTAGCCTGCTCCCCATCCATGAGCCATCACATGTCCCAGGACAGCCAGCTTCCACATCACTTGTGTCCTTTGGGCAGCCAGCAGTTCCCAGGCACTGGGGATGGCAGCATCATATCAGAAACATCTGCAATAAACACTGTTGTGTTCCAGAACAGCACAGCCACCAAGCAACAGTTCTCTTTGAACAGGGACTTGTTAAAGGATCTTGAAGGTGTCCTGCAGGATGGTGTTTAGGTTTAAGCCCAGCTGGTAACTCAGAACCACTCAGCTGTTCCCTCACTCCTCCCCCTTCCTCCCCCTTCTCCCAGAGGGATGGGGAGGAGAATAGAAAGAATGCAACCCCCATGGGCTGAGATAAGAGCAGTTCAGTAACTAAGGTATAACACAAACCACTGCTGGTACTGCCAATAATAATAATGATAAGGGAAATAACAGGGGAAGAGAATACAACCGCTCACCACCCGCCAAACAATACCCAGCCCCACTCAAGCAGTGATCTAACCCTTCTGGGTAACTGCCCCCAGTTTATATAGTGGGCGTGACGTGCTGTGGTATGGAATAACTCTTTGGTCAGTTTGGGCCAGGTGTCCTCTCTCTGCTTCCTCCCCTCTTCCATCCTCACTGGCAGAGCATGAGACTCAGAAAGTCTTTGGTCAGACTAAACATTACCGAGCAACAACTAAAACCATCGGTGTTATCAGCATTGTTCCCAGGCCAAAAGTCAAAAGCACAGCACTGCACCATCTACTAAGAAGGAGAAAAATGACTGCTACTGCTGAACCCAGAACAGTATCCACCTCCTATTCCATGCCATTCACATCATGCTCAGATCCCCCATTTTCAATATATCATCACTCTTATCTCATATATATATGTGTGTATATACATATATATACATACACACACAAAGAGAGAGAGAGATCATTCCTTAGTGCATGGACCAATTCCTGTAAAGCTGCTGAGTTCGTTCAGTCCATGATATCGGGCTCCATCTCTTGTAATAGTCTTTCAGAGCAGGAGAGAGAGTGTGATGTAGTCAATCTGCCAGGCCTCCCCATATTTGTACTTCAGCCACCATCCTCCATACCAAAGAGGCTTTAACCGCTTGGCTTGCTTAATTGCAGCATGTTTCACACTCATGAATAACCTGGGCAATAGTGCCCATTGCCAAGTCCACCCCTCAATCATGAGTCCATCTGTATGTTACATCTCTGCCCTGATGGCCTGAGGTGTCATGGGCCCACCAGGCTCAAAATAATTCACCCTCCCCTTCAGCAGTTTCTGCAGCTTGTCACTGGGACTCCATCCAGCTGCCTTCCATCTCTGACACTTCCAAAGCACTGGAGGGGCCCACTGGACTAGATACTCGCCCATACTGTCCCACACACAGTGCCACTCATCATTGTCCAGCCTCAGGGAAAATCTCTTGGTCCTCCTATATCATTGTCTAATGATAGACTAGACCCAAACACAACTCTGCTTAACTTTTGAGATCAGACAAAATGGTTGTGGGTAAAACACACTCCCTATGTGTGCCAACATGGTGACCACCATCACAATCAGCAGGCAGGTCTCAAGGATACCCAAAGGCCATTCAAAACCTTCAGAACTGTCAAACGACACTGCTGTACTTGTCACCGGGGCTGGTGTAGCTGCTGTGCTTGGAGCTGGAGTAGCTGCGTTATCTGTTGTAGTCAGACTTTGAATAGCTGCTGTACTTGTCAGTAGGGTGTGTGGGAATGTCTCCTTCACAGGCTGACCACCCAAGGAAGGGGAAAAAGATGTGTAATTGCTATACACTTATATTATATACCTCCTAAAGTACAGAGGTGGTGACCACATTCGGAATGCAAGCCAGATCAGTTTAATGATCAATGATTCTATTGTATTACAAGTCATTACCATAAAGTATTGTGAAACAAGAAACTGAGCCCAAGCCCCCAGCTGATAAACACTAAGACAGCAAATAGCAGCGGTAAGTAAGGTATGACATGCTGAAACGGTAAGATCAAGAGCAACAACTTTGAGAGCCAATAAATCAGCATTGTGATGAGTAACTATTAATCCAAAACAATGAATGTTTGTAACAAATACAATTAGACACACTCTGGTCAGATCTGTCAGTATCTCAACCTTTCGTGCCCCTGCTGGGCGCCACAAAGAACTGTCATGTTTAAGCCACGCAGGTAACTCAGAACCACGCAGACATTCCCTTACTCCTCCCCTCCCCTTCTTCCCCCTACTCCCAGGGGGATGAGGAGAAGAATCAAAAGAATGCAACTCCCACAGGTTGATGCAAGAACAGCCCAGTAACTAAGGTATGACACAAACCACTGCTGCTAACACCAATAATAATAATGATAATGGAAATAACAAGGGAAGAGAATGCAACTGCTCACCACCTGCTGCCGGATACCCAGCCCAACCCAAGCAGTGATCTGACCCTTCTGGGTATCTGCCCCCAGTTTATATACTGGCATGACGTGCTGTGGTATGGAATACCTCTTTGGTCAGTTTGGGTCAGGTGTCCTGTCTCTGCTTCCTCACGGCTT
>JAOEHY010050408.1:0-13970 GCA_025447955.1 Psilopsiagon aurifrons
ATTCTTTCGATTCTCCTTCCCATCCCTCCGGGAGCAGAGGGAAGAAAAAGGGGGAAGTGAGTGAACAAACTGCGTGGTTGATTTATGGCTTAAACCACGACAGTCCTACTAAGAGGCACTAAAGCAGTTACACAATTTTTGGATCAGAGCTGGCTTGCCTCCAGCTACCTTGGAGTCTAACCAGGATGATTTGTCGGGAAAAGGCAGTATACACAAAGTGGGAGACACCTAAAACATGCATGGTTAACTAGTGCTATAAACTTGGTTTGTAGCTTAGTGTAAGAAAGAAATATGGAGTCAGCTGATCTGAAAACTGAAGACTTTAGGTAGGGATACTTAGGAAGCATAATCTATTATATTCTAGTTACTATTCTTTCAAATTATTCCATTAACTAATCCATGTTATGAGAGATGGTTTTTTAAATGCTACTTGAAGGGAGGGCACAAAGTATATGTTCATATGACTTAGGCAAACTTTGTAAAAAACCTGTTGTTCAAGTCTTTCATTTTCTTTTGTCACATGTTTTTTGTTGCGGGTTGTTTGTTTTTTTTTCTCTCAGTTCAAAGGCACTCTTTGTTTCATTGTCTCCAGTCAATTTTTTGGAGGTGCTAGAATCTATTCTTTTATTAAATAGATCTATTCTTGTGGCTAGAACTTGGGATGAATTTCTGCTAATTTCATAAAATGACTCTGAGATCTTACATGTCTTGTTGATTTTTAGGTATTTCTCTCCTAGAAGGAGACTCAATTTCTTGCATCCTTCTCTTTTGAAATTGTAGGGACTGAAGTGGAGATTGGAAACGCAGAGTCATCAGAGCTAAAAAGGCTTATTGCATCCTAAGCATTGTGAGTGTAATTATGAGTACTCCTCCAGATACCTGAGGGATGATGTACTTTTCTTCACTTGGCCACAAAAATGCTTTAAAGAGACTGATTCTCTAGAATGGTGCTAGCAGAGCAGAGTGTCAGTTTTCCTCTATCTGTCATCCAGTGTGACTCCTAATGTATTTTCATTGAAGTCCTATTTGATTTTCTATAAAGCATAGTTAAATTCTTCAACTAGTTCTTCATTTAAATCACATTAACAGTATACAATATAACAAAAAGTATTCCCCTGAGTATTCCTATTTTTTAGAACATGGCAATTCTCTGTAGAGAGGAAAGAGCATTAGAAACAATGTTGGATATTTTGCCAAGTCTGTAGAAAGAGCAATACTTCCACTTTCTCAGCTCTGTCTCATTAAAATTGTATTCTAATTCTGTCTCTACTTGAACTCTTTGCTTCATAAGTCATTGCCCGCTCGTTACTTGTAGTGTGAGAGATGAAATTTATTCAAACCTGATAGCAGGGATAAAGAATTTAAAGGCAAGTAGCTGGGAGAAATGAAATCAGCTTACTCTAATGCTTTTTTTGACAGGATTTTTTCCATTGCCATGGATTACTAAAGTGTCAGTTTGGATCTGTGGTACTGTCTTTGTTAGGTTTGTGAGGGATTTTTTAAAACACTCTTAAATGCTAAACCATGCCTTCCTTTGTCACATCAATTGAAATAATGTGTTGATAATATGGTGGGATATTACTTGCTACAGTACTGTGAAATTATTTTATCTTTGTAGTTGTCTAACAAAGATTAAATTTTTACAATTGTTTTAAAATAGATTCTTCAGCCCAGTTTTTAGATAAGTAGGATATACTTAGTAAGGTCTGGACAAGTGACAGAAAATGCAATGTAACTTGCATGCAATTTAATGAGGAATGCAGAGGGAAGCTGAGCTTTCTAACCCAAATACACTCTCTCAAGCTTTGAATGTCAAAAGAATACACTAAGGAATTTCTAATTTTGAATACAAGAGTATTAGAAGCAAATTGACTTAAAGCACTTTCCCATTATAAAATTGAGTTGTTAAGGAATTATATGGTCTTATTATTCAACTTGGTATTTTTGACTACTAAGATTATGAAGAGATATTGTCATTAACTAGCTAATTAAATTGACTGCAATAACAAGCAGTAATTTAGAAATATGTTCTAAATTAGTTTTTATATGAAAGCAAAGTCTTTGTTGATCTGTGCATGTGATTAATGTCAAGCGCCATGAATTAGCTCAGGGATCTCTGGTGGAGGAGGAGCATTATAAAGAGAAGTATCTGTATATTTGGCAGAGATGCAGTCAGAGGAGCCGTTTTTATTAAATTAAAAATCTGAATTAGAAAATATTAATAAATATGCATCTGTATACTTTCTGGAAGCATAAAACATAATGGCTCAGTACAAAGAGAATGAATTATATTTTTCTCTCTAAAGGCAGCACAATATTTAAGTGCAATGCAATTGATTCTATCATCCCAGAATCTTCCTGCTTGAATTACTTCACATTTTGCTACTCAGAAAAAAAGTATAGGGCTTTTAATCTTTATATGCTTATATAGTATGAACACCTTCAAGTAAGTTGGTTGTTAACATCTGAAATCACCTGTTAATTAAGCTTTTAGGAACATGAACATGAAAATGCCCTCTGTAATGCATTTGGATTTGTGACAGTGTCTTTGTTAGGTGTTCTTGTTGCTGTTTTTAAATATACATTAGCTTAAAGGCTAATATGTGCTTTCTCCAATCACATCATTTGATGTTGAATGTCTGCATTCAAAACATTCACTGAGAGTACACTGAACATATGTCCTAGCAGAGCAGTTTGACCAGGATATGCTGCAGGAAATACACGCTATTGGGACCTACAAACTTGATCAGTAAGGTGAGTCTTTGTTGTAGATTTTGGTTTCTTTTTCTGCGTACTAGCCATGCCATGCTATTCCTGTATTTCTTCACTGTTTGTATGATAAATGCTTTGTATGAAATAATTTAAGGAAGGATTTAATTGCAAAAGCACAAAAGATACAGACAGCAGCAGGGAAGAGAATTGTTATGGATCTTCAGTGGGAAAAACATAAAAGATACTCCTATATAGTAAGACTCCTGAACTGATTTCTAAACAATATTTGACACCAGTGAGTTAATAGGATATAAACCCCAGAGGACTGATGAGCTCAGTGGGCAGCAGCCCAAGTGTTACTGTTCTCACTAGTCTCAGCTGGGGACAGACAAAATGTCATCTCAGGTCATCTTTGAGCAGCAAAGTCCTGTAGGGAATGAAGGGAATGGTAAGAACTAGGTTTTCTTTTTTAGGAGTTTATAGAGGCAGAGAGGTCCTTGGCAGTTTAAGATTTGTAGGGTTGATTAAGGTAAGGAATGATAGACAAGTACAAATTTCCTCTTTCAAAGACCACCTTAAAAGAGTTTTAACAGAAAAAATCATGTGTCTAAAAATCATCTTCTACTATGCAGCCATGCATGTTCAAGCTGTATACCATAAATTGAGCAGTGAATTATTATTTTATTTATCTTGCACTGATAAAGGAGAACTAGATTTTATATTTCTTTGATACAAATGAAATTTCAGTGAATAATCAGTTCTTGAGTTTGATCATGAATAATCAAAACATGCATACCTGGTGTTAGTTAAAATTGAAATAATTCTTTGAATAAAACAATTTCCTGAAAAACATTTGAGCTGAACAAGATTTTTCTTCATCACATGCAAGAAAATCTCACAGTTATGAGATTGGAGTACATCTTGACTGTCATAGTTCTCAAAGTAAACTCTCAAGACTCTCCATCCTGAGTCTTGAGAGGTCCTGGCTAGGAAGCTGCAGGTCCATTACTAATTGTTTTCTGAAATTAATTAAACAACTTGAGGTATGGTTGGCACACAAAATGCAAATGGAATACTTGTATTTAAAAGCAAGTGTGATCAAGATAAGACTTAATCTCAAGAACTTGCAAGGTTTTTGAAGAAATTCTGGAGGAAAGAATAGTTGAAGGCACAGAAGTAAGTAATGGGTAAATTGAAACTGGGGTTTTAAAGTTAACTCCTGTTTGATTGACAAACATATTTTTCGGTTTAGAAAATTGTGTCTATTATCAAAAGATGAATAATCTTACTTATCATGACTATTAGTTTGCCAAACTGATACAGCCCTCTGATATAAATGATAGGAGCAAGAACGTGAAAGAAGTTGATAAATTTGTGGAGGGAACCAAGGAATTATAATGTAGCAGGCTGGACTCATGACCTGGGAGGCACAGACATAACCCCATCACATTTGTTCTAAAGCAGAAGCAAAAGATTTTCAAGAAATTCTAATAGATTGTCTTAAACTACTCCTTGGAAAGTTTCATGGGTACACATGCACCCTGAATTTTTCATAGTACTTATTCAGAGTAGCATCTGTGAATAGGATAGGATAACACTAGATAAATGCTGCAAAGAAACTATGGGAAATTAAACAAGACAAAACACCTGCATTAAGGCAGCTGGAGAGTAACAACAGATGTCATGTCTGAGTCAGTTTAACATTACAAGGGGAGGGATCTATTCTTTAGACAAATTATTTCCAAATGCTATGCTCTAGTTGAGGTGGAGAGGGATGGGATTGTGATTGTGAGCAACTTCATATATGTGTTTACAGACAGAGATAAGTTGAGGTGGAAACAGACTATTTATCTTAGGAAGATGTATTACAGAACATGATCATGAAGTTGCACAAGTGTTTGTTAAAAGCGAAATACATGTCTGATGAGAAGCTTCTTACAGCTGACATTTTCAGGAGTGTCTATAAGTGTAATGTGACTTGCATGCTGCTCATTTGCTAAATACAATTTGACAAATTCAAATGAGAAATATAATGGCCTGTCTTTTGCAATGCTTAGAGGTAAGGCTAGATAAATAGCTAACAATGAAGCCATTAAACATGAAATTGTATTTTCATTTTGACACAGAAAGTAGAATTCTTGCATTGGTATGAACGAACAGCTTTTTGGTCTGATTTTTAAGGCTATTTAACCAACTGAAGTGCCAGAAAGTGCCGATTGAGATTTTGGAGGGGTTTTTTTCACCATAGACACTGATGGAGGTTTTCAGAACTGTAAAAAAAAAAAAAAAGAAAAAACAAACCACCATGGTGTTTCATTTTGGGCACAAATGGATGGTACAGTGAAGGTACTACTTAAAATAAACAATGGATAGAGTGCAACTAAGTTTTCAGGTCATCCATAAGGTCATCCATAAATCAGGTTCAAGATACTTGAACTGAAAAGGTTATTTCTTATTAGTAGACTCCTTAAAAAGATTTTTATATAGCTCATTGGGTAGCAATGAAATAATATTTTCAACCACACTTAACTCCCCATGAGATACCAGGTGAGATGTTTAATGCAAGATTAATAGATGCCTCCATTCAGACATTCTTCTTTCTATTTCTGTTAAAGTGCACAACACCAAGATTTTGTTCTGTACAGAGACTGTAAGTCAAACAAAAAAAAAAAGCATTAGAAAAATCCTGTCAGATTCAAAGATCTCTTGCCATCATCACTCATGTCAACATTTTTGCTCATATTCCTTAGGGGGATTACCTAGCCATTTAATTCCTGACAGAGAAGTCCACACACGGCTTATGAAATGGCTTTCCTTGAAAGCTGTAGTACATGCTTCATAACAATCAGGACTTAACATAAAAAACTTCTTGAACATTAGCTTTTTTCAAGATAACCTCCCAGTGTGTTGAAACAGAAGAAATGCTGTAAAAAGACTGGCAGGTATTCCTGCGGCCAGGGTTCCAGCTGTACAGAAAAAAGACAGGGTGATTTTCCATTTTGCACTAAACCAAAGAAACAAGTGGGAGATGTGTAGACTACAGATTCTACCTGATCATTCTTCTTTTCTGATTAAGGCCAGTTCCAAGTTCCCTTTGTCAGCTAGTGATGTGATCCTCATAGGAATCTGCAATTCATTATCATTCAACCAATGAGGTCAGCAGTCAGTTCCAGGTGCTGAAGCCTAATATACAACCTGATCATAGCATAAAGAGTGCAAAAGCCAGGGTTCTGACTATACAGTCATTCAAAGCATAGTCATAGAATCATAGAATCATAGAATAGTTAGGGTTGGACAGGACCTTAAGATCACCTAGTTCCAACCCCCCTGCCATGAGCAGGGACACCTCACACTAAACCATATCACCCAAGGCTATGTCCAGTCTGGCCTTGAACACAGCCACCAATGGAGCATTCACAACTTCCCTGGGCAACCCATCCCAGTGCCTCACCACCCTTACACTAAAGAATTTCTTCCTCATGTCCAGTCTAAACTTCCCCTGTTTAAGTTTGAACCTGTTACCCCTTGTCCTCTCACTACAGTCCCTAATGAAGGGTCCCTCCCCAGCATCCCTATACGCCCCCTTCAGATACTGAAAGGCTGCAGGAGGTCTCCATGCAGCCTTCTCTTCTTGAGTCAAAACAGCTCCAATTTTCTCATCCTATCTTCAAACAGGAGGTGCTCCAGTTCCCTGATCATCCTCGTGGCCCTCCTCTGGACTTGTTCCAACAGTTGCATGTCCTTTTAGGTTGAGGACACCAGAACTGCACACAGTACTCCAAGTGAGGTCTCACGAGAGCAGAGTAGAAGGGCAGGATCAGCTCCTTTGGCCTGCTGCGCATGCTCCTTTTGATGCGGCCCAGTATACATTGGCTTTCTGGCCTGTAAGCACACACAGCCAGCTCATGTTCATTTTCTCATTGACCAACACCCCCAAGTCCTTCTCCACAGGGCTACTCTCAATCTCTTCTCTGCCCAGCGTGTAGCTGTTCCTGGGATTTCTCCGACCCAGGTGTAGGACCTTACACTTGTTATGGTTAAACTTCATCAGCCCACTTTACAAGCATGTCAAGGTCCCTCAAGATAGCATTCCTTCCCTCCAGCACATCAACCAAACCACACATCTTGGGGTCATTGGCAAACTTGCTGAGGGTGCACTCAATCCTTCTTATTCCTGTTTGTGCCCATAATGTTGATCATGTTACCCACTCACTGACCATACACAGTAGAAAAAAAAATGTAGACAGGTTTCAGGTGACTGAGTACTTGTGTGTCTATACAGGTCACTGTGGCAAAAGTTGACCTATAACAGAGAAGTGTTTCTGCAAGCAGAAAGGTGTTGTAAATCACATAGAGTAATTATTGATAACTGTCTATGAAGCAAAATATCCTGTCATCTATCTGGGGACTGAGGTGTCACCATTGCCCCTCTCTCCCTATCTTACCCATATCTTTTTAATTGACTGTATAACTTTGTGACTGGTGTGTTGACTTGTACCTGGTTTCAAAAGGGAAAGAAAAAGAACAAAGGTGCCAGTAGGTGCTGACCTTGATGTATAATTTTGAAATTACCTCCGAGCTTCCTACCCAGAGTTCTATGACTCAGGGAAGAAGTCAAGGCAGAAAGAACTTAAGATACTTCCACACATTATGCCTGTGCCATGAGCAACCCCTGATTTTGGAAAGTCTTGGCCCCACAATACTTTTTCCTGTGACTTGAGGAGCTGGTAAGCTCTTGTCTTTGCTGAAGCACTTTTGCCTGTCAATCTTCGAGACAACTTGAGAAGGGCAGCTAGCCTCTCCTCTGAAACAATATGTCTAATGCTGTTGTGGTTTTGCTGACCCCCTCGCAGTTTATGTTGGCTCAATGGACTTACATAGTATTGGCTCCTTACATATTTTCCAGAGGTTCTCTTAGGTGAAAATCTTACCACAGTGCATAGCTAAATATCATTTGTCTGGAACGACAGCCACACATTTGCTCTAGCTGTCATTCTGCCGCTCAAGTTAGCTGCTGTTGCACTTAAAGAAGGCCATCAGCAACAACCAGAGCTCCAGCTGCTGAGATAGTAGCCAAGCCTTTCTCACTCTTTCTCTCTAACCTTCTGCTATCTCCTTTAGTCTTGTTTTGTGTTTCAGTGTAGCAATGTAGCAAGATGTGGTGGAGCTGCCTCTGCCAGCCCCATGTTTTGCTCCTCATTCTGTCTCTGACTTGGAGCACAGCCTCAGTGCCTCAGCCTCTCTGCCTCAGCTTTTACAGAGCATTTTATGAAATCCTTTGAGGTCTACAGACACAAGAGATAACTCAGACACAACCTAGAATACCATGTTTTCAATTGAGATGTAAATGACAGGCATGCATTCTAATTTTATTTTTTTGAAAGCCTGATAAAATATCTTTGAAATGTAACTTGTGACCCTGTGAAAACTGACAGTTTTAAAAGCAGCTTTTGCTTTTGTCTGTTTAAGTGAAACCCTTTCTGATGATGCTTAGTGATTTAAGAAAATAAATGCAACTTTGAACAAGCTAAGCTAATGGAGCTTTAATGTGGAGGGAAAGATTTCTAGCACACTGGGAATCTTGGTAGGAGCAGAGCTACAAAGAAGTTGCCACATTTGTTCAAAATGTGGTCAGAACTGGAGTTTGGGAAAAGACAAAAGACTATAGAATTGGATAGTTACTTTACGAATGGATGTAATGGGGAGAGATCATTGGTTTCTATGTCTGTGTTAGATTCCCACAGTCCTGAACAAACAGCTCTCATGCTTGTATTCTCTAAGCTTTTGTCTTCTCACTTTGGAATTCTGACTACGGGCACATTACCAAGCCAACTGGATTCACTACAAAGCTCCAGTGTAGCTCTTTTTATCACAAAGATCAAGACAACAATTGTGTGCCTACAAGAAAAGAACAAGTAAAACCATCGAGCAAACATTAAAAGTACAATTTCAGAGATAGTTTCCTTTGAACTGCAATAATGGGCAACATTCAGTCCTGAGATCTGAATTCTGAGTGAAAGGAATTCATTACTAACTGCTTTCCTTGTAATTATGCAAGCTGCTGGCAACATATATTTTCAGCAGCATTAATTTTGCACAACGTAATATTTTGTAGCTGTGCTAAACCCCACACAACAGCAACATTGTAAATCTGCTTTATGGATTTAGGTTTTTTTTGTTATAGAGTTTGTAGATGAAAAAGTAAGAAATCTAAATTTTGTGTTGGCTTCTTCCCAAACCACAGAAAATGGAGTATTGTTTTACAAGAGCTTCTTCTGAAATACCACTTCCTGAATGTAAAAGAACTATGGAATTTGTGCAGATGCATTCCACAAGCATGCACAAAGTCCAGCTGAAAAAATACAGTATGAGCTGACCATTTTTTATTATTATTATTTCCAGAATAACACAGTGTCATACTTTTGAGAGGGCTAGGGGTATGGGGAGATACTACAATTTTGAAATAAATACTTCATTTTTGCAATACCCAAAAAGTAATTTGAGTTGGAATCTACCAGACACTAGCAATTCAAACCAAACATTCTGTCTGTGGGTCTTTGTCCACTGTTATTTTAGTTCTGGCACTACAAACCTAAGCCATAGAAATAGTCTCAGTGAATCATCCTGTACTGTTTTATTCTTTCTTCTCTCCCTCTGCTTTTTTAATAGATTAGTTTTGGAATCACTGTTAATAAGTTGCCTGAAGCTTGCTTTTTTTTTTTTTCTTGGAAGGAGATTGTATGATTGGAAAAGTCCTCCCCAGATATTTTGGGTTTAATAGAAAAATTAGAGAATATAAAGTGAACTCAAACATCCAATTTTAGATTGGCCTTTTTGGCCCTTGCATGGATAGACAATGAAGTGCAGTCTAGGCAAACTGAATGCTATTTTTGACCCATAAGTGATGAAGAGGAAATTTTCTGCTTCTATCCATTGAAATATGGGCAGATGTGCAGTCTGTTTGCCATCTTCACTTCCTCTGCTTGCAAGAGGGATGCAGGGTTGCAAGAACAGCATCCTCTCTGAGTTCTGTAGAGAAACAATCAGCTGAGTGATGATTTCCACATGAAACATTTGTTTGGGCACTTAGGTTTTCATCCATACACTTGAAAGGTTACAGGAATACAAAATGGCAATACATTCAAAGCCCTTTCTTTACACACCCTGGAGCTGGTGTAAACCCATGATGAAAATTTCATTTGATTAAGTTAGCAAGCTTACAAAGAATTCATTGCCCCTTTTCCATTTCTGAGGCTACATCAATTTAATACAAGGAAGTTTTTCTGCATGACTTGAATAAAAGGAATGCTAGCCTCTGGAAAGACGGGGTACAGGAGAAGAAACTGTATTTTGCAATGCCTACCACATGCCCTGGATGATTTCATATTCAGCATGACTCAGATGAAATTCAGGTTGTACTTTGCAGGTTACACGACACAGGTCACAGCAGCAAACCTCCAGCTTGAAAAACTGGTTGTTTTTTTTTTTTTTTAATGTATTTTATTTAATTGGAACTCTGCTTCTACATATTTACAGAAAAGTGTGTCACTAGTATATAGAAATACAAACTGCAAATAAACTGTTCATACATTTCAAGATTCTGGGAGAAGCTGAAGCTTTCTAAATTTCACAGGATTAAAACTTTTCCAGATTATAATACAGAAATGTGATAGACATTCAAATTGCTACAAGAAAAAAAAAAAAAAAAGAGATGAGATGGTCAGGAAACAGTCAGTAGGTGGGGTTTACAGACTATAAAAAAAGCAGATACCACTTTAATAATTTTTGTTATTTTCCTTTTCAGATTTGTAGGCTAAGTATCTTTGCAATGAGGCAAACAGCCCTCCTTATTTTCTCTATTCTGCTCTACCAGGCTTTATAAATCAAGCTGATGTGTTGAAACATCAACAGAAAACAGACTTTTCCTTTGATCTGAAACTATAATTGGTCTAGCTTTGTGGTTTCCTCTGACTTTGAGGGAGTTGATATTTAGCACTGCCAAATAGCAGGTTAAAGAATATCCTGACACTGCAAAGTTTCACTAAAATAGATATGGCTAACACGGTCATCTCTTCTGCTGTACAGTCAGTCCAAGCATTGTTTTTCTTGGTATTAAGTACCTTAGAGGTGTGTTCTGAAACCTGGCTTGTGAAGTTCGATAAAGAGCTAAAACGGTGAAGGGCTGTGAGAACCTGGATGTTTATTTTTTCCAGTCTACTGTTTTAAGTTCTATAAATCCCACAATACAATTTAAAAAAAATATATAGAAAAACACTTGTCAGAGTCAGTAACACTGTCCATAAGATCATGTTAGGAATCCAATTATAGCCTGACATAACATATGTTTATAATACTGAAACATTTGTGTCATAAGTTTATATTTTATTTCTATTTCTTTCTACAGGTAAAGATTTCCTAAGGAGTACAACACTTAAGAACATGAGATTCCTGCCTCACTTCCACCCTGATTCTAACCTTCCCATGCTGAAGTGGTATTTATCTTCGTGGAAAATAGCACTGAGGACACTGGGGAACTGAAGATCTTTTTTTTTTTTTTTTTTTTTTCCCCTGTTTTTTTGTTTGTTTTTCTAGTTTGTGGGGGTTTTTTGGTTTTTTTTTTTTAATTATTTGCATTGATGAAATACCCCAAGTCCAGTAATTTTAGCAAAGAAGTCTGAGTACTTTTCGTACTAGATGTTAAGACTGGCTATGAGAGAATAATATAAATGCATTAAATGTCCATCAATTGCAGTTTCAATGAAGGCAATCAAAATGAACAACTGTAAAATGAAGAGTGATGAAACTACATTATACCACCATCATTGGATTTTAGTAGGCATGTCCAGTTACTTGTTTTAAATTACCTCAAGTTAATAGGAAGTTGCTACTTTGAAAATGCCTACAGATGCAAAAGAATCTTAACATAAGTCTAGTAGGAAAAATATTATTCATATACATGTGTGAATATATATATGTGAAGGTATATATGAAGATTTCTCCTATGGCTTTACCACGCAGCTGTAAGGTGGGGAATTGCCATTAAAAAGTGATCACAGAATCATATATTATTTATCTAGTTATAAAAGATACATTTGTTATCCTGAGTCTTATAGCATTATTGTCTTATTTACCTTAAATTGCAAGTCATCAGCTTATTAAACATAAAAGTATAGGAGTTGGATTTTAAAGAATATTATCTTAAGACAAGAAATTTTTATATTAGCTTTCAAAACCTTGAAAAAACCAAAAGGCAAGTATAATTCCCTCAACATTAATTGCAGTTTTACTAAGTGAACTATTCTCATTTGTTTTAAAGGCCCCAACTAGAAATCCCATTAAAATAGTGCCCAGTCTCTAGTTTGAATGTGAGGAGGGGTTGTTTCTGGGGAAAAAAAAAAGAAAAAGGAGAATTGTCTAAACTTTCCAGTATCTTTTGGAGCTCTATTACACTTATTACAGCTTATTAATAAAACTATGGGAGACAAAAATGTTACGAATTTCCTCTTCATTTTTGCTTTATGTTCATCAAAGTGCTAGGACATTATTAAATGTAGACTAATTTGTATAATTGTATAATTTGTAAATTGTATACTTTGTATAATTTGTACAATTGTATCTAAGTGGATAGTGCAAATACTAGGTTAGTTATAAATCTGTTAAAGTAAAAACAATACTTATGGAGATTGAACCCTAAAATTTTAGATTAGAAAGAAAAAATAAATATATAGAAGGCATACAAAATGCAGAACAGCTTCAGATAGTTGCTTCATACCTCTATGTATTGAAAACATTTTTTCATGTGTATATATACATTGTTTGCCTGGAAATCTGCAGCCCAGAAATCTGAAACCCAACTTCACCAGGTCTTCTGTGGGATCTGTTTAGAGACAAGCATAGCTCTCAACACTGTTTCTGGTCAGCAATGGAGGTGTTAGAAAACAATTTTTGCCACGTGTGGAAAGAAATGTCTCTTTGTGGAGCAAAACCAACTGTCTGCCATTTAATCTATTTGTGTCTTTTGGGTATTTGCTTATAAATATTTGTGATTTTTTTTTTTTTTTTAACAAAAGCTTATGTGGAAAATGGGGTGCTGTTTTTTCCCTTTAGAGGAGGATGATAAGCCTCAGAAGTTTCCATTTTCACTTCTAGAAAGGTAGAGAGGCTGGGGAAGAGTCTGCACATCACACAGACAGCAGACTTGTTTAATACCCTTTCCTACATCAGTGGTCAAAGTAACAGTAAAAGAAGAAAATGAGATTTGCTGTGGAAACTTCTTTAGATTCCAATGTGAGGTCCAGCTGCAAGTGATACTAGGTGCAAGTAGCAAAAAGTGCCATGTAGTCCCTCCATCCCTTTTTAATCCCGGATGAGTCATTCACTATGAGATACACAGACATCAGTGAACTAATGGTCAGTGTGTATTCCCCTGGGATTGTTGAAGCTTTCTTTCTTAGTTTTATTAAAATTGACCTTTTGCTCATGAGTTTGTGCAAAGCAAGGAGTTAGCATATTGCATCTAAGAGCTGGCTACCAAAGATCATTGTGGAACATTCAATGCTTGTGTATGTCTCCTGTTAACTCAGCTGGAAATATGCAGCAAGTGGTACTTTCTGGCTTGCATAAGAAATGTTGCATAAGAAAGAGATCATCCTCCACTGCTCAGTGTTACTAAGGAATACCTGGAGTGTTGGATCCAGTTCTGGGCTTCTAGCATGAGACACATGGACATATGGAATGAGCCCAACAAAGGGATGCAAAGTTGATTAAGGGCTTGAAGTATATGAGATGTAAGGAGAGGCTGAGAGAGCTGAGACTGTACAGCCTGCAAAAGGGAAGACACACATGGAATCTAATACATGTGTGTTTATTCTGCGGGGTGTTGTGGTTTAAGCCATAAATCAGCCATGCAGTTTGCTACATGGAAAATCAAAAGAATGCAACTCCCACAGGTTGAGATAAGAACAGTTTAGTAACTAAGGAATAACACAAACCACTACTGCTACCTCCAATAATAATAATGACTAGAGAAACACAAGGGAAGAGAATACAACAGCTCACCACATATACCCAGCCCAATCAAGCCACCAACCCCCACCTCCTTCCAGGCCTCTGCTCTCCGTTTCTGCATCCCGGGCATGACGTTCTGTGGTATGGAATACCTCTTTGGTCAGTTTGGGTCAAGTGCCCTGTCTCTGCTTCCTCCCGGCTTCCCCTCCTCCCTGGCAGAGCATGAGGCTCCAAAAGTCCTTGGCCAGACC